>JAAXLI020001963.1:0-11744 GCA_014621495.2 Entosphenus tridentatus
GGGGAGGGAGGGGGGGAGGAAGGCTCACGGCCCCTCCCCTAGACAACTTGGAATCGATTGCGCGGAACCGCCGCCGCGTCTAATCGACTCGGCGGATCGATTCGCTGGCACTTCGTTTCCTGATCACGCCGGGCAGGTTGGTGGCGGCGTTGCGTGTGGAGCGGCGTTAAATATGGTGAGTGGCATTTGTTTAATCTCTTCGTTACGTTTCTCTTTATTCTTGGTTTCTTTCCCCCATCACTATTAAAGGCGATTGTTTATTTTCGTGTGTTTGTTTGTTGGTGTAGCGTCACTTTTATGCGGCGACGGCGACCACGACGATCGCGTTTTGTATCGATTTGCAGCTTCCGTGACTGCAGGAACCCATACTCTTTGGTTCTTTCGGTAGAGCCACGTGGGTCGTTTTGCATGTTCAAGGCGCTCAGCAGCGTGGCCCGCAAAGTGTCTCGTGTGGGGAGCATGGCTGGGCAATGCCACATCGATAGGCTCCCTCGCCGATCGATGTCCTGCTGTTGTGGAGAGACTCATGCAGCCAGCTATGGCTGCAGGGTTTGGTGGTACGTGTTGTTTACGTCGTTTTTGTGAAAATTCCGTCAGTTCCTATGATCACTGTTACATTGCTTTCATGGCTTTATTTTGGTGATTTCGAAAAGTTTACTGGTTTGGCCATGTTTGTTTGTTGTAGTACGGAGTTAGACTGATGGCCTTAATCTAAGTTGTCTTGCGGTTGTTGTTGTTGTTTGACTTGCATCCCACTGGGATGTTTGCACACAGCGTTGGCGTACGTTGCTTTTTCTGCATTATTTTTCTGTCTTTTCTTGGATTTTCTGTTTGCACTCAGTCACATAGTCACTCTAAGATGTTTTCTTGTTCATGTTTTTGTTTGTTGCGGGTGCACCCGATTCAAGAGCCGAATGGCTCACAGGGCTGTACCTAATCAATGCACTTGAACAATCGAACTCCTCGTGCGTGCCACGATGGACTCTGGGACCCGGGCACTGTAATGTGGAGTTGAGCTGAGCTTCGTATGAAGCACGACATCAGTTGACACTGCGTGGTTCCCAGTGGGATGACCGGGCCCCCGGCATACTAACGTGCAATGCAACACCGCGCCTCTAAGAGGCAAGGGCAGCCGATGGTTTTGTCGATGTGGGTCACGAAATGAGACGACGTCTTCATGCCGGAGGAATCCGATGAACGACGAAATTCCTTTTTGACAGATGTCCAGCGACGCTTCTGCGGTCCTCGTCATAGGAACGTGGACAATGAGCGTGCAAATCCACAATCAACTCGAAGCCGTTTGTCACTCCACTGCTGGATGAAGGCCCCCCCCACTCCCCGGGGGGTCGTGTCGGTCATGGGGGTTGTTTGACCATACTTCACCACGCCCGTCAGCTTGGATTGGTGGGGTTGTGATGTTTCCATGTCACTCGCCACTGATGTGAGCCGTGGTCAGGAATTTAATTACTCTTAGTTCCTTCGGTAAAGTCACGTAGGTAAAAAATGAAATTAAAATTAATAATAATATTTTTTTATTTTTTTATTTTGTATTAATTTTAATTTCATTTTTTACCTACGTGACTTTACCGAAAGAACTAAGAGTATGAATCCTTGCAGTCACGAAAGCTTCAAATCTAGAAGGAATTTAATTCACGTTCTTTGGGGGTTAGAGCGCAGTGCGCTAACCGCAGCGCCACCGCTCCCCGACAAATCTGCAATGGTTCAGTGTTGGTGAATATGGATTGACTCGCTCCTGCCTTGTCGATGCGGTGTGTCATGTAACTCGGTTGAGTGTACACGGCGGTGGGCGAGAGCCACATTGCAACGACGGAATTCACTCTGCCCTGATTAGACGACGTCTCCGGAGTAAGTGATGTTCAGATTCCACGTTTCTGTGACGGGGCCAAGTATTCCCCCTCAGCCGCTGCTGACACCCGCTGAACAACAACATTCGCGGCGCAAGTATCAGTTCCCGCCGAAGTGACGAACCGAGTTTCATTTTTAACGGAGACTCGTGACTGCGTTTTAACCCAAAGACCAGCCCTAGTGGTTACTACCCAATAGCCCTTAAAACCAATACTCACCCTGACACTACTAACACGATAATATGGTTTTTCCCCTTTTTTATGGCAACAAAACTGAAACCTTTTTACAAGGAATCATGTGTGCATTAACCACAATACTTGTGGTCAAAATGCACACAAAAAACACACTGATAATATATGCATTGTCCTTGAGACGGATTGGTCCACACCAGAGACAGCTTTCTTTTGAGCCTCGTCTCAATTGATGCTACACCAGAAGACGCCAAGAGGCGTACAGCTCAAAGACAATGCACTATCAAAGTAATGAGGGCTCGGGGTGAGCATCTACATCATTAGACCTCTTTTGCCAGTACCAAAACATAATAATAGGGGTTTTCCACTGTTTTACTAACACGAGCAATAAACCCAGCATCAACGCTAGCCCTAACACCAATACAGACAGACTCTGGCCTTTGAAAGTAGTTGTAGCCGCCGCCTTACCTTGACCGCTTCACACGAGCAATCAGTTCCTATGATCACTGGCGCATTGCTTCTATAGCTTTATTTTGGTGATTTTGAAAACTTTTGTTTTAGCCATGTTTGCTTGTTGTAGTACAGAGTTAGACTGATAACTTTAATCTACATTGTCTTATGGTTCATTTTCTTGGTTCTTTCGGTAAAGTCACGTAGAATGGAAATAATAAAATAATAAAAAATAAAACATTAAATAATTCTCACGACGTTTCGGCCACAACGCAAGTAGCCGTCCTCGGAGAACAGGTCTGTCGAGGAGACAGACTCTGTTTTATTATTATTTCCATTCTACGTGACTTTACCGATATAACCAAGAAGATGAATCCCTGAAGTCACGAAAGCTTTAAATCGAAATGTCTTATGGTTGTTATTTTTGACTTGCATCCCATTGGGAGTTTTGCACACAGCGTTTAAATGCGGTGCTTTTTCTGGAAGACTTTGCTGTTTTTTCCAGGATTTTTCTGTTGCATATAGTTACTTTAAGATGTTTCTTGTTCATGTTTTTATTTTGTTGCGGTTGCCCCGAGTCAAGAGCCGCATGGCTCACAAGGTTATCTCCATATATATAAAAGGCAAAGTTGTGATTATGTGTGTCTGTTCAAAATGTTTAGCGTACTTCCCGACATGCAACAAACTGGAAATTTGGCATGTGGGTACTTTCCAGACTGTACACCATGCACAAATTATAAAAATACGCTTTTGTCTTTTTTTTTAGGGGGGGGGGGGGGCTCAATAATGCATTTATTTTTTGCACGGCAAGTGAGTTGTGACGTCACATCTGTCACGTGACCAGCGCACGTGGAAGTGTAACGCATTGTAGTGTAGCGGGTAGCGCTACGCCGCGCTACGAACCCGGCGACCCGAGTTCGATTCCCGCTCACGGCCACCACCGCTGACGATTATTTGAACCGGTCCTGGGCCTCCCCTAGGTCCACTCAGCCTCAAACAATTAACTGGTGTGGTGTGTCAACATTGCCACTGGGGAGACAAAGGCGGCCGGGCGTGGTGAATTAAGTCCCGGGCGATGCCGGGGTAGTAAAGCTAGTACCTACTAAATGAAACTGAAACTAGCCATCACACCGGCACAAGCACTAGTCTGACCACAACATAAAATCTGCCCCGAGCACTCGCCCTCACGGGCACACAAGGCCGACCCGCAACCTTGACGACAACAAGCCGAGCACTCGGCCTGCTGTCTGTGATGATGATAATTGTTGATGATGGAGATATTGGTGGTGTTGGTGGTGATTAGAGTGTTCATGGTTATATATGATGATAATCGATTACAGTGATGATAATAATGAAAAGGATGATGGCTGATTATGTTAATTCAAGACGATTATGACAATTGTGATGATGGTAATTTTGGAAGTAAATTTTTTATGGTTTTATATATATATGATCATATCTTATTATAATGATGATGACGTTGGTGATGGTGCTAATGGTGAAGGTGATGGTACATTGTGATGACGATGGTGGCATTTGCGATGCCGTTGAAGATAGTGATGTTGGTGGTGATGATGATGATTTGTCTAGGAGGGAGCGATGTCTCTGGTGGTGTTCCTCCTCTTCTCGATGACGGGAACGACATGGTGTCAAGTCTCCTGCCTCAACGGGGAGGGGAAATCCGTGGATTGGTATGTGCCTCTCACGCTGCCCAACCACGAACACCTGCACACCCTCTCGACAGAGACACTCGGCTTCACGAGACGTGGTCTCAGGACCGGAGTCTTGATTGAGACTCATCGCTCGGAGACTGGGTATCATCAACATTAGGGTCTTTATCGAGATTCGGCTGCAGAAGACTGAGTCTCGAGATCAGAGTACTGACACTTGGGTGTTAGGAGATCGGGCTTTGTGGTTCTATTTCCAGAAACAAATGTCATGTGACCGCACACGACCAGGATTTGAATTCAAAACTTTCTGATAATGAGTTATATGCTGCATCATCTATTTTAAAGTGATTTGCATTTTGCAGAGAGAGGGGAAGTCAGTCATGGCCAGAGGAAGGGTCTTGAGCCTGGACTTGGGCATGGGCAGGAGCTTTGATGGAGTTTCAGTCTATAGGGGGTAACAGAGGCAAAATAGTTGTGGTTATTCTCTTGTACTCCACCTGACAAGAAAAGGGAACATTCCGCTTCATGTGCAGTACCCCATCGGCCACATGTATTCAGGCTCGCAGCCATTAGAGCCTGCTGCAGGTGAACTGTTAACGCGTGACCCTATCAAAGGAATTTGAAACTCCTATTCAGCCCTTGGTAAGGAAAAGGTTCCCCACCCCTGATCAAATTGAAACGGCATCTCAAGATGCTGTTTACAATTGTGGGATGTATAAAGACAACCGCGAGACCTGAAAGCAGATCACTGATTCCTATGTTCCACTGCACATGTGAGCCAGCCCTGAGCTGTTGTTGTTGTATATATTGTGTCTTGAAAAAACATTTTTATGAAAAATGAAATTGTATGAAATTATGATTTTTTTTAATTATGCAAATGAATGGGCTTATGCAAATTATGCTCGGCTTCGTTGCCTAAGGGTGTGTTTATTGTGAGTCATTTGTGTGTGATGTGATGCTCAGCTTCGTTGTCTAGGGTTGTATTACAAGTCGTGATAATACAATGATTCTCGCTTAACTTTTACTGATTATGATTTTAGTGTAATTATGTCCGGTCTCAGAATTCAGATCTCGCCGCAGGATACAGATCTCATAATTAAGATTATAATGCATGAATTTAGGAAGGAACCACTCAGACTCTTCTGTGTTAAGCAACTTTAATATCTAAAAACTCTCTAATATGTGATCGGAATTACCACTACTGTACTCCTGTAGATGGCCTACTTATCGATCCGTACAATTAACCCTCAATGGTTACGTTGTTAAAACTGAGCAATGGAACAATAGTCTAACTCCTCAGAGTAGCGCGAACATACATGGCAGTAGGAGAAGTCCGTAAATATGACAATATTCATGGGGAGGGGCTGGTCACCCCGTGGTGCCCTTATAAAACTCAACGTTTAACCTACTCACGCCGGCTTGTGCCCGCCCTCACAGTCGGGCATATTTGCGGAATGCACCACGCCGCCGTTGACCCTGGCCATTGAGCGAGCAACCCAAAGTTCCTACCAGCCAGAGGTCACAAACGGGTTTTGATTCCTTACCCGTACCCGGCTGCACCAGGGTCGCAAACGGGTACCCGTACCCGGCCGGGTACGGGTAGCCGGGTATCGGGTAGGGATGTAGGGTACGGGTAGGGATGTGTTTATAGCGGTTCTGACGAGCCAGTGGCTTCCGCGGTGCGGCGTTCCTCGCACTGAACATACCTCAGGTCCCCAGCAGGGGCGCTGGGTCGGCGTGTGTGTGTGTGTGTGTCTGTGTGTGTGTGTGTCTGTGTGTGTGTGTGTCTGTGTGTGTGTGTCGAACACACGTGGCGCTCACGGCTGCGCCATCAGTCTCTCTCCACCGCGGGGTGGTTGCTGAGTCGGCACGCTGCTCACGTTGGCGGCGGTGCTGCATTTTTTCTTGGAACTCGCTGAATCCATATATATAAGAAAATCGATTACATTCAAAATAGGCAATGTCACTGTAAATATATGTTTTTGGAAAAGGCATATATACAACACTGATCAAGAGGCGCCAGTTTTGTGTTCCACTGCAGTCGAGATGTATATATACGATTCACTGACATCACACACACGTCATTAGCACCGCCTCTGGCCCTGCTTGGTCCCGGGCTACATTCACATGTGTTGTGAGGCTTGCATAGCACGGTGCGGTTCCGGGTCAGCTCCGTAAATAGCCAAGTTAAAACCACCCGTACAGCGAGGGCCCCCGGCTTGGCTCGGATGTGCCAGTGGAAAATAGGTTTTGGATACTGACTCAATGTCCAATGGTGGTACCCATGATGGAGTTCCGTGTGCTGCGTCCCCACCCTTCCCCAATCGCGTCTTGCAGGTTCATAGTCTACAAGCTGCCTAAGGGAAAAGATTACCTCTACTTGGACAAATCAACGCAGAGCTGGCAGAAGGCCCAAGTTGATGTTGATGACAATTCCAGCCCTGTTTACCAGACGGTCAACCAGCTCTACGACGGCAACACGACCGAGGTGAGACCCAGACAGCGCCAACGCGAGGCTCAAATACTTATCAAGGCGAGGCCCGAACACCGCCACCAAGATGATTAATTATGAGTGGTTAGATCTATAACCTGAAAACCATCAAAGGTCATTCTTGTGAACAAGACCATGCTTACATGTTCGTCGTAATGGACTGTTTCCATCCCCCCTGGTGAAAAAAGATTGGGATTTTATCAGTTTGGATGAAAGATTAGGTCAAACATCTCAGCGCAGTGCCATCCTGAAAATATGCATTGAGAGTCTCCCTTAAGATGTCATCAACACGATCAAAGCCATTGAAAAGTGAGGCCTGAACACCCACCAAGGTGACTGACCTCTTGTCCCCAACCTCAGAGCCCATGGCTGCTCAGCTGTTGCGCAAAATCCATCCCCTTCATCCCCCACACATGCTCCCCTGAGCGAGCACTGTTCCCCGGACATGACAGCGAGGGGACATTCCGATTCGCATCTTGGAACAAAAACAAACGCGGCCAAAACATCATCGACTTGGCGGTTTGCTCCTGAGTTGGCGATTAGGAGGCACAGGAAGATTTTCACCGGAAAGGCAAACAAAAGGAACCGCTAGCGTGAATCGGCCCCATTGGCCAGTGGCTGTGACGCGATGCTGTTTTTATCCCGAGCGCGTCAAGTATGATGATGATAATAATTAGGTTTAGTCGCATACAGCGTCGTCGTTATTCATGCACTTTGCACGTCATAATCTCTTGCGGGACCACAGATAAGTTGGGAAGCAACAGCCAGGCAGTGAGCCAGCTCTACCAACAATTGCCTGAGCTCTGCAGTCCTCTAGATATTAAGATGTTTTTAGCTGTACAGACGGGAAAGATCAGGATCAGAATATTGAAATATACTGGAAGCATCTGATAAGCTATAAAGCTATTTTTTTAGTGATGTCCAGTAGGGGCGGGTAAAAAAGTTACAACAACAAACAACACATAAACAGGATCGTAGTACAAAGTTGAAGAAAGCTAAACAAATCACCTAAAACACATACAAATAAAACGAAACCTTCCCTATCCTACCAGGCAAAGCCCACTAAGGTATTAACTTATTTTTCAGAAGTGACCTGGCCACAAATGATAGGTCCGCAACAAGACCAATTATTTCTATATTTATCACGGCAAAATAATTTAAATAATCTCAACGCATGTTTCTGAATGTGGAGGGGAAGGCAGTCATGGCCAGAGGAAAAGATGATATTCTGTTATCATATTTGTAGTGCCCTTTATGAGCCTCTCCTCGCCGCGTTCATTGCGACGCCCGCTCGTTGTCGTGTGGCGTGCAGGCCGGCGACGTCGCTTTCGTTCTCTATAACGATGAACCACCCAACTCCCCTCGCTACGACAGCATCTGCGGCCACACAAAAGGTGGGGGCCCGCATCACGCTGTCCCTTGCACCCCGCCCACCCTCGCGTTTCACAGATGGGGGGGGGGGACTTGAGTTCGGATCTCACTGTTTTTGGTGACTCAGGAAAAATTGGACACCAATGAGGAAGGGCATTGTCTAATACTGGGGAGGGGGGGGGGTAATGTGGTTACGTGAATAGCTGTTGCCTCGGTTTGCTTGACGAGTGTGGGATAGAACTAGGGCTGGGCTAGCATCTAGTTGGCTAGTGCATTTAGGTTATGGCTACTACTAGGGTTTAATTGGCTGGTGTTATTAGGATTTGAGGCAGAGCTATTTCTGAGCTTTTGTTGGTTGGTTGTGGTTCGGGAAATAAATTTGGCTGCTGTTACGATCTGGTTGGCTATTGCAGTGTGGATGAGGGCTCAGGTTTTAGTTTTGTTGGTTACTTTTGTTAAGTGTCAGGATCATGTATAGAGCCATATCCCTACATGCCACACGTGGGCAATGTGGCTCCTTGCTTCCTCTTGGTTGACCTTACCCACCGGGTGTTCTGTGATAGAGGAGGAGGAGGCAGAGAGGGCAGTCACAGGCCTCGTGGCTGCATCAGAATGACCGTGACGGCCAAGACTTGGGATAGGAGGGGAGCTCGTCCGGAGGCTCTGCCAGGAGAGCCTCCTGGGAATGTCGCTCATTTGGACAATTTCCAAGGAAGGGGAGGGACTGCAGGAGCTGGCGCCGGAGGTTGGATGGTGGTTTCTTCTGTTTCGGTGTTAGCTCCCACCCTTGAGCGGGTAATGGTGGCTGTGAACGCCAGTAATCCGGCACTGTCGAGGCAGCGAGGGTTGGGTGGATCGTACACATATCATTAAACTCCCTTCCCGTGGACAAGGAGGTGCCATATCCTGGCTAGCCAGAAGAAGGCAGTACAGCAAGTGGACCAATCTCCATCTGTTTCCATCTGTATGGGATAGATTATTGCCCCCTTGGACGCTTGGCTTTCTCTGGGTGCTCTGGTTTCCTCCGACATGTAATCACGAAGTAATCGTTTGATATTGTATTAATAGGACCACAGATTTTCGGGAGGCAAGGGGCGGTGGGAATTTGGCTCCGGCTCACCACGTGACTGCCTTTCTCACTGGTACGGGGTTCCTCATGCCTCCGAGTAGTTCTCTCTCTTCGTGAGTGGGCGAAACACTCTGCGGCGCATCGCAATGATAAATTAGTACGTAAATATTATTGCTGTTTTTACACGAGGTTCAGGGCTAGGCCTGGTGTCACAGTAAGGACTCGTGTCCTCCACCACATGCAGTTTGCCCTTGGCCCCCTTTTTCCCACGTATGGCATTGCCCCTGTGGTGGTCACACGCCGGCTGCTGCTGCTGCCCCTGCTGCTGCCCCTGCTGCCCCTGCTGCCCCTGCTGCCCCTTCCCCCGTGCAGGCGTCGTGATGCTGGACGGGGCGGGCGGCTTCTGGCTCGTGCACAGCACGCCGCACTTCCCGCCGTCGGTGCCGGGGCCGTTTGCGTGGCCCCACACGGCGCTGCGCTACGGCCAGTCCTTCCTGTGCGTCTCCTACGGCTTCGACCAGTTCAGCGACATCGGTGGGCGCGCTGTGTTACACACGCACGCACGCACAACAACAAGAATAACAACGATTGTATTCTATTTTGTTGTATTTATAAAGTGCCTTTCACCAAGGCGTTTAACATTACTTGTTGACTATAGTACAAAAGGGATGTGGATCAGGTAGTGACTAGGGTGGAGGTAGCGAGGTGGAGGCTGCGGCAGTGGCGGCATTAAGGGCGTTAGGCAAGAGGCCACGTGACCATGGGTTGACTGGCTGAGATGACTGGCAAGTTAGCTACACCAGCTGTGCCCCCTACTGGTCCAACTGCGCCGGAGTTACGCACACACGCGCACAAAGACATTCCTGCATGTAACCGGTAGGTGGTGTTAGCGAGCATCTGTGAAGGAGGGCACGGCGCACGAGAGAAGTTGGCGTGACCAGCATCTCGCGTGACCAAGCTGCCTTTATCTCCCCGGTGTTTCCCACCATGTTTTGTAGCCCCGCAGCATACAACACCAATTATGAGCAGTGGCCATCCATCCATGCGCTATCCAGGCTCAACGCTGCTTATCGCCTGAGAGTTTGGAGAGAACTGAGTAGCTTGACAAACTTGCGAGTAATGGGTACAGACTGCGATAACAAACGCTTATTTCGCTGGCTTGGTCATAGGCTTCTCACGTACATATGTGATGATGCTGATGATGCTTATAATAATAGGGCTATCGGTGATGACGTCGATAAACAACGAAGATGACGATAGTGGCGCTGACATGAAAATTATGTTATTGATAGCAACAATGATGACGACGTTGATGACGATAATGACGATAATGACATTGACGACGTTGATGACGATAATGACGCAGCGATATTTATCACAGCCCTGCAGCTGCGTTACAACGAGCCAGACCACTACAGCTGCCAAGTCGGGGCCCAGCTGCAGGACAAGTTGCCCGACCTGCAGGCGCTGTGCGCCAAAACAAAACTGCAGGTGGAGTCCACGACGCGCGTTGTCGAGCTCACCTCCTCCGCCGGGAAAACCTTCCGCAGCTTCGCCAAGACACACCACTTCGACGACGGTGAGTCACGTCGTCGTCCGTCCGTGGAGCACGCACTCGCCGGTCCACATAGAGGCTCGCTTGTTGGACTGGCCTGGCCGCCCCCTCCCCGTGCTGCTTGTAGTCACGCCCGGGCTTGTAGTCTGCCTTGGGGAGGATTCAAGTTTATTTTGTTTTACCTGGTGAGAATTCATCGGCGGCTGCCACCTGGGTGATATAAATGATGGAGGCAGAAGGGATATAATGCAAATAACACGGTACAGCGATGAATAAAATAGAAGTTGAAGCAAACACAACCAAATGAAAATGAGAGTAAAAACAACATGGTTTCATAGGAAATGGAAACCAGTGCTAAAACATAATTCATAATAAATACAATTAATTTCCCATAACAAAAGTTGGCCTCGGACAAATTACTTTAAAAAAACTCTCATAGTAAAACTACGTTACAGAAACATCAGCACAGACTTGGGATGATTATTGCACGAGTGTGTAAACAGGTACACGATTTGTGTCAAATACAACTGCAAGTGAATTTATAATACAGAATCGACAGCTTGTGACATGAAGTTGTAATTCAGATGGGAGAGGGTGGGCGATTCTCAGTTATGCCGCTGCTGCTGGTGGACAGTTTCTTTATAGAATTAATGCTTTTACATATTTTCTTATCCCACAACGATCATGATACGCATTTACAGGATGCTTAAATGGCTGTGCAATTCTAAATGCATTGCATCACATCTCATCTCAATTACTCTAGTGCCCCAGAAGCAACTCTCTCTGCGCAGCACAAGTTGAACACAGCACCGTTCAGCATATGGTTAGGGCATAATGATGATGGGCTGAGTCAAACTCTGGAATTGGATTTCAACTCGAGAGCCTTCAGTAGTGATTTGAGGGCTTGAAGTGACTTGCTAATGCCCCTCTTATGCTGACCCGCTTATAATTGCCTCTCCATGTGTGCACACGTCAGGCCTATTACGTGGCAGTGATGGCATCTAAGCCCAAAAGCTTAAATCGCCTCCCCGTGTGTACGTGTGTGTACGCACGCGTGTGCGTACGTGTGTGTACGCACGCG
>JAAXLI020001964.1:0-16261 GCA_014621495.2 Entosphenus tridentatus
CTATGCGTTAATTGTGTGTTGACCGACTCTCTGCGTTGCATTACATTACATTTCGATATTTTACTAGGTTATAAAATTTTAGTGTGTCTTTCTCCTGATTTTCAAGCTTGCGTACCGTGCCGCATCGTTACTTGCAGCATCAAGTTGTCGTTCACCCATTGATATGCGAATTTTTTCTCTGCCCCCTCCCTCTCTCCGCCCCCGCCCCCCCTCTCTATATTTAAGGCCCCACCACAGATACGACCTCTCTCTTTGTGCCGATATGTGTTCTCTCTCTGTGTGTCCTTGTGATGTCTGTCTGCTTGTATGTCTGTCTATAGTTTTCTAGTTAGATTTTTGCTGCTATTTCTTTTATGCCTGATGATGATTGCTTGTGTTGCAATCGAAACGTCTTAATATGTTATTATTTAATTTATTATTTTATCTTTAGACGTGACTTAACCGAAAGAACCAAAGAATAATTCCTGCAGTCACGAAAGCTCCAAAATTAAGACTTATCTTTGAGTGCAACAATGTCCACATCGGATTGGGAACATGTAGACAAAATGACTGCCTCTTCAGCTGCCGCTATGTCGACCAAATGTAAGGACAACTTGATTTCAAAATTCAACCGCCTCTCAAACAAGAGACCGGACCCACACATTGAAAAGCTAGACGTTAACAAAGTCGTAATTAATCGCAGTAACAGTTCTATTTCTGAAGGTCTGAAATCCGTTTTAGCTAAAGGACTAAACTTTGCAGTCACACCTAGACACATACCAGTTAATGATATAATTGCCCGAGTAGATGTAGCTCTCAAGGGCCTGAGTCACATCGCTGCAGACATAGCAAGATCTGAAATATCTGCAACCCTCAAAAACGCTAAGATACCTGCTAGCAACATCAGCAAAGATGAGCGTTTTGAATTAGCTCAATTGAAAAAGAGGGATGACATTGTTATCCTCTCAGCCAACAAAGGCAATGGCCACTGTCATCATGGACAAAATAGAAAACAACAAAAAAATTCAAGAACTACTCAACGATGGCAGCTATACAAAAATAAAAAGAGACCCCACCAACAGCCTCGTCACTAAAACCAAAAACATAATTTCTGCTTCAACTGCATTAATTGATCAGACCAAACAGTTCTCGTTGAAATCTTCTGCAGCCAGGCCACCAAGATTATACGGCTTACTAAAGATACATGAAGAAGATACACCTCTTCGTCCCATTGTCTCTACTATCAACTCCCCCACATACAAACTGGCTCGTTTTTTGTCTGAAATCCTACGGCCTTTCACTGGAAAAACCACCTCTGCGGTACTAAACTCTACCGACCTGGTATCAACAATCAAGGGGATTTCCCTGTCCCCAGACGATCTGCTTGTTAGTTTTTACGTGGTTTCCTTATTCACCAAAGTTCCTGTACCTGACACCATCGCAATCATTGAAGACTTGGTTCATCAAGGACTGAATACTGAGGTACCCCCCCTGGTGAGACACTGCTTAACCAATACATACTTCACCTGGAATGGAACTTTCTACAAGCAAACTGAGGGCACCCCAATGGGCTCCCCCCTATCTCCGGTTGTAGCCAACATTTTCATGGAGAAATTTGAGACTGACGCCATCCAGACTGCCACTCTACGCCCGACCTTATGGAAGAGGTACGTAGATGACACTTTTGTCATCTGGCCACATGGCCGGCCTACTCTAGACCAATTTCTCGACCACATCAATTGCATACACCCAGCCATCAGATTCACCAAGGAAGTCGAAAAAGATGGCAAGCTACCCTTTTTGGATGTCCTAATTAAAAGGAGACCTGATGGTTCAATGAGCCATTCTGTCTACAGGAAAGCTACCCATACGGATGCATACCTAAAACCGGATTCCCACCACCATCCATCCCAGAAGAATTCCCTCATCAAGACTCTATACCATAGAGCCCAATGCATCTCCGACCAGGAACACATTGCCAGTGAACTCAAACACGTACGCCAAGCTCTTAAGGCTAATGGTTACTCCGACTACACAATCCGCAAAGCCATCACTCCAACTATCAAGAAGGATCCCGTTGAGGAGCCTTTCAAGACCATCACCTTACCCTACATTGCTGGGGTCACAAAAAAGATCTCCAAAATCCTGATAAAACACAAGATCCAGGTCCGATTCAACACAGTACATAAAATCCGTGATCTGGTCCCGTCTGTTAAAGATGTGGTACCAGACATACAGTACCCTGGCGTCTACAAACTAAGTTGCCTCTGTGGTAGCAGTTACATTGGAGAAACCAAACGACATGTCTCGGACCGCATCCGTGAACATAAAGCAGACTTGAAACACGGTAGGACAAACACCTCAGCCGTGGCAGATCACTGTTACAATTCAGTGGGCTCACATGATATTGACTTCTCCAAGACAGAGGTTCTCTGCAAGCCATCTGGCTACCATGAGAGATTCGTTCATGAGGCTATCCACATATACAAACACAGAGACAATTTCAACCGAGAAGATGGATTCTGGCTTAGAAATCATTGGAAGGACGTAATAAACCATTTCGGATCTTAACTGATTGTGTTCACGTTTACGGTGACTTTCAGACCGCGTTCCATTCACTGGCATTGTATTCTCCCAGGGGAATGGATTCTTTGCTCTGCTGCATTGCCATATTTTGTTGCTTCCTCTTAGTATCTTTCACACTGTATAATAACAAATAGTATTAAAATGTATATGCTTAATACAATGTACAAAGTAATATATAGTATCGTAATTGTATCGTGAATATACAGCAGTGTGATATACATTAGGGTGGGTATAATACATAGTGTAATATTACAATGGATAAGGTATAGGGTGGTTTATAGCAATACAGTATATAATTTAATGTTTGGGTTTGTCTATGGCAGTATATAGTACGGTGTAGACTCGTGCGATGTAAGAGAATAAAGTTTAGATGGAAGCATATTATATTTTTTACGACGTAGAATTGTAATGTATTACCTACTGTTAGTAACTCAGCTTATTGTAGAGTATATTTAGTATAATTATGATACTATGTAGTTTATACTTTAGTTGTTTACGTGGTGGTTTTAGTTACTGCAGCTACATACTATTAACACTTCATCCCTTTATTAATGCTACCCCCATCCTCCCTGTGATGCTGCTAATCCTGCATCATGCACGGGCAAAGTAACACTATTCACATACCTGCATTTCCCATTTCCTCTCCCTTGGATGCTGCTAATCCTGCATAATCCACGGACACAAGTAGCACTAATTACATACCTGCATTTCCCATAAATATGCTAAATTCCTCTTGATATGCAAATTCTTTTGTTAAGGCGCCCCCCCCTCCCAACCCAGCTTATATATATGCTCCAAGCACGTGTGCTGCCTCATTCAGACGCTGTCGCCTCGACAGACCTGGTTTCACCTGAAGACGGCTGCTTGCGTTGTGGCCGAAACGTCGTGAGAATTTTTTTATTATGTTTTATTATTTTTATTATTTTATTACTTCCCTTCTACGTGACTTTACCGAAAAAAACAAGAAGATGAATTTCTGCAGTCACGAAATCTTTAAATCGAAAATCATTCAGATGTTCATTGGCAAACTTCAGATGGGCATGTATATGTGCTGTCTTGAGCAGGGGGACCTTGTGGGCACTGCAGGATTTCAGTCCTTCACGGCGTAGTGTGTTACCAACTGTTTTCTTGGTGTCTATGGTCCCAGCTGCCTTGAGATCATTGACAAGATCCTCCCGTGTAGTTCTGGGCTGATTCCTCACCGTTCTCATGATCATTGCAACTCCACGAGGTGAGATCTTGCATGGAGCCCCAGGCCGAGGGAGATTGACAGTTCTTTTGTGTTTCTTCCATTTGCGAATAATCGCACCAACTGTTGTCACCTTCTCACCAAGCTGCTTGGTGATGTTCTTGTAGCCCATTCCAGCCTTGTGTAGGTCTACAATCTTGTCCTTGACATCCTTGGAGAGCTCTATGGTCTTGGCCATGGTGGAGAGTTTGGAATCTGATTGATTGATTGCTTCTGTGAACAGGTGTCTTTTATACAGGTAACAAGCTGAGATTAGGAACACTCCCTTTTGAGATTGTGCTCCTAATCTCATCTCGTTACCTGTATAAAATACACCTGGGAGCCAGAAATCTTTCTGATTGAGAGGGGGTCAAATACTTATTTCCATCATTAAAATGCAAATCAATTTATAACATTTTTGACATGCGTTTTTCTGGATTTTTTTTGTTATTATTCCGTTTCTCACTGTTCTAATAAACCTACCATTAAAATTATAGACTGATCATTTCTTTGTCAGTGGGCAAACGTACAAAATCAGCAGGGGATCAAATACTTTTTTCCCTCACTGTATAACTAGTTCATGAAGCCTATCTTCTCCAGGCAATACGTTTTCTATAAATACAATAATTAACCTGATATGATTTTTTTACAATTTGTATCTACGATCAGACATTAAAAACTACTCCAAAAATTTATATTTTCTGCAAAAAAAACATTGTTGACGACTTGATTCAACTTATATTTAAAAACGTACCAATCGGAAACCGCACAATTTTAAGATTCCGTTATTTAGAAAGAATTAAACAATGAAGGAATTTCTCCTCCAAGTTGCTCCAGGAAGTGTGCAATTCCCTGGGCACGCAGAAAATTCACACCTCACCATATCATCCACAAGCGGATGGGATGGTCGAGCGGTTGCACAGAACCCTTACTGCCATATTATCCCAGCAAGTGATCATGGGACAGTCGGACTGGGATCTTCACATTCCGAGGGTCCTCGCTGCTTACAGACTTGCTCCTCATGCCTCGACGTGATTCTCGCCGTTTTATTTGATGTATGGGAGGGAGCCTGAACCCCCGGTGCAGGTTCAGTTGGGATTGCGCCATCCTCGGAAGGGATCGGTACTGCCGAACCCCATGTTGCAAATGCTTGAGCAGCTGCGATTGGCCCGCGAGGCCGCTAGGAGCAACTCGGCCCACAGGCAGGCCGGGAACGAGCTGCTGCGGGGACAGAGAGGGCCGGGGATTCCTTGGGAAGAGGGGGACATGGCGTTGTTACATTTCTCCCAAGTTCCTGTAGGCACGTCTCCAAAACTGTACCGTCCTTGGCAAGGACCAGTCGAGGTCATTGAGGTCCGGCGGCCACAGTGCCTGCGTATTCGGTTGAGCCGGCGGTGCTGGTTCGTGCATCCATCGTGGTTAAAAACATGCGTCTCGTCTGGTCGTGACGATTCATCTCCATATCCCTTGCGACCAATGTCTGATGTGTCCGAAGCGCCGACCGCCACGACTGAGGAAACGGGACATGAGGAGGATTGTTCTGTACCGCCTACAGGACTGGAGAGCCTAATGGCCACGGATGGAGCAATGAGGACTTCTGCAGCGGACCACTCATCACGCCCGTGCAGAACTGTTTCTACCCGAGAGGATGGTCCTGCCGCACACACTCGATTATGACGCGTCACTTTTCGTTGATTCGGACGGGTTGTTCTCGACATCACATTTCCTTTGTTCTTGTTATTGTTGTTCTTGCCTTCCACGGTCACTGCTACGATTGTGTTGTTGTTAGAGGTCGGTCAATGGTTATGATTGTGTTGTTGTTAGGGGTCGGTCACTACACAAACGCGCACGTTTGTATATATTGACAGCCAGGACGGCTGCGTTTTTATTCGTGGGGGGGATGTAGTGTAGTGAAATACGCGGTGCGCACATTTAACCGAGGGCAACTGAGGGCAAGCAGGTGCGCGTGTGCAAACATGGGGTTGCATGAACAAACCACCACCTAATTAAGAGGCTAAGCGGGTGCAAACCGGGTCGACCGGTTGTGCACGCTGACACGGAGGTGTTTACAGGGAGATGGGAGATAAGGGTTGATTAATGGGCTGACAGGCGCCAGCCTGGCTAGCCTTAAAAAGACACATGAGAGCTCTTGGATAATTGGCCATAGGATATAAGGACGTGTGTGAACGGAGCAGAGTTAGTTGTTGCTGGGGATAAGAGTGAAGACATCTCGCCGCTGCCGCTGAAGCCGTCAATGGACCTCAACCCTCACGAGTCGCCGGGCGAGTGATGGTTGATCCCCCCGCCCGGGACAGACGAGTGAGTGGGTCTGAGGGAGCGTAGGTGGTGGTGGAGTGTGGGAAACCTCTGTTTGGAGAAGCTGCTGTGACACTGTGTGCAAGCCTCTGTGTGGAGAAGAAGCTGTGTGCTGAGGCGCTGTGTGCGAAGCCTCTGTGTGTGAAGGTGCTGAGTGCGACTAGTTCAAGTTAATTTATTAGGTATAGCCCTGTGAGCCATTCGGCTCTTGAATCGGGTACAACCACAACAAACAGAAAACAAGAACAAGAAAACATCTTAAAGTGACTATGTGCAAACAGAAAATCCAAGAAAAGACAGCAAAATTTGCAGAAAAAGCACCGTACACCAACATTGTGTGCAAAAATCCCAGTGGGATGCAAGTCAAACAACAACAACCACAAGACAACTTAGATTAAGGCCATCAGTCTAACTCTGTACTACAACAAACAAACATGGCCAAACCAAAAAACTTTTCGAAAATCATCAAAATAAAGCCATAAAGCAATGAAACAGTGATCATAGGAACTGTGACCGAATTTTCACAATAAACGACGTGAACATGTACTACCAAACTCTGCAGCCATAGCTGGCTGCATAAGTCACTCCACAACAGCAGGAGCATCAGTCGGAGTATCAACATTTTTTTTAAGCTCTGTGCGGAGTCGCTTGGAGCAAAGCTGCCGAGGGCAGGAGAGGTGAGGTGTATCGTTGAGACGAGTGGAAGAAGTTAGGTCTAAGTCACCGTGTAGATAGTTCTAGTAGTGCCTACAACTGGTGCAAGAATAGGTTAATACAGTGTAAGCAGGTGACCTGAATAACGTGTCCGTCTGAGTTATTTTACAAGACACTACACTTGTAAATATATATACACATTTAAAAAGCGCCTAATTCTAAAATCAGCAAGTAATATAATAAAAACTTTCGTTTGTCACCTTAAATATTTCACACAACTGTGATTTTTAGAATCGTGTTTCATGTAGCTTATCTAGCACAAAGTTTAGAGGCATCTAATGTGGCGGGGTGACTGGCACCGCCCGCCACCGCTGGGTCGGTCGATGTTTATTTTGAAAACAAATCAACGAGGAGTGCGGCGGCGGCCGCTGTGTAGAGCCCTTGTGATGAATCATCGTGTCCGTGTTTCTTACACTCCGTTCTCAACCCGCGCCCCCTTCCTCCCCTAACCATAACAACAAGCAAACACGCTAGACGGCGAGAGGGACATCCCGTACTCCCCGCGTGAACAACCCAATGCGAATACACTTCACTATATCCACGTTCGAATGCAAACAAAGTAGAGGTGCAGCCCAACAATTGCTTGGTCGTGCCACTGCTGCCGGAAGGGCCTCTGCTAGAGGAAGCTCTTGAGAGTGCGGCCAAAATATTGACACTACTACTCACCGCGGTTTGACGTGAAATCAGTTGTTTTGGCATAATAACCAATTCAAAGTTTATCTAAAAAAAACATGCTCCATTTTGACTTAAAGCTTTCGTGACTGCAGGAATTCATATTTTTTGGGATCTTTCGGTAATGTCACGTAGATGGGTTCAAAGAAAATAACAAAAAACTAAAATAGTCGTTTTTTGTTATTTTCTTTGAACCTATTTACGTGACCTTTACCGAAAGACCCAAAGAATATAAACATGCTCTCTATTAACATGGCTTCTCTGCAAATAGCTTTATCGCGGAAAGTGTCAGGGTTTTTCTTTTCTCCCCATTGTTTTGAGTCTCCGCTGAGTCAACGCGGCGTGAGGTGTAAACGCACACCACCTCGGGGGTGCGTAATGACAGTGATCATTCACGACCGATGGCCCTCAATGCAGCAGTTGGGGCCGAGGGAATTCTGAGCTCATGCTGAGCTTCGTTCCTCGTGGATTCTGTAGATAACAGTACTCTCGATGATGCACCAGTATAATTTCAGGACGTGATTCTCAAAATAAGAATGGTATGTAAACATCTAAGGCCCGTTTTTTTTGTATATCAACTGCTGGATGAGCTCCTTCCCACCGAGTACGGGTCATGGTGGGGGGGGAGGGGGTCGACCAAACTTCACCACGTCGGTGAGTGCGGTTTGGTGACGGTGGGGGAGCGGAAGACGTGAGTGACGTGACTAGAAGTACAGTACAACGATGGATGTCACCGCACTGTTGCCTGCTGTCGACGCAGCCTATTGCACCTGTTATGCACGATGGTCGCTCATTCAAACACCATTCAGCCTAAACCGCATGGGGTGGGTAAGCCCTCATCCAGCAGTGGATTGGACTAATATGCTGTGTAAGTACATCACAAAACAAATAAGAGCAGGCTCGCATTTCAGGTAATCGCTTTACTTCAGAGCAGAGAGACAGAGGACAGATTTCATTGTTGGTGGCCACACTTTATTCTGTGGGGCTTGACACTATTCACTAATATCGTCTGTGTTATTTCCAGATATGCTGCAAAGGGACCACTTTACTTTATACATGGTGGAGAACCACACTGGCTTAAAACCACGTCCATAAATACCTATAACTGGTGCCTTTTACTTTTAGTACTGTATCATACACGGTATGGTACATTTATTTCACGTATGGGATCTCATTTGGAGTCAATGCTGATGTGTTATTGCTGGAAAGTCTATTTAATGTGGAGTCTAACTATGTCAGAAAGTGGACTTGGACCGGGAATTCGGTGAAATGGGTTAACAAGTACATAATGAACCAAATGTTAACACTTCCAACAATATGGGTACATTGTCAATAAGGCTTTTTTTTATAAATGCGTTGTTAAACCCGCCACCACTCGACACAGCCAATTAGTAAGGTTTGTCACGGAAACAAAAAATGCCAATTAGCTACTTGTTCAGTAGACCGATGTGTTGGAGAATAAACCCACAATATTTACAATTCGAGTTTCACCAGTAATTACAGCTAGCATCATCAGGCGACAGTCATAATTATGGATAAATCCTCCTGTTTGATGGACCTACAAATGGGGATGGAATATTGACGATGATGTGGTTCTAGTAAAGGAAGCCACTCTATGGAAATATGCGTTTTTAAATGTAATATTAAAATCAAGACTAATGATGATAGTGCACGTTTCTATTGAACAGTCATCAGTGCCAATAACTATGAAAACACAAGAAAGCAGCAACGGTGTCTCTTGTATTTCAACTGAAAGTTAAAGTTGTCTTTCACCTTTCATTTATTCTCCTTCGAACTGCTATTCAGTTCATTGAAAAAAACATCCTCATCATTAATACACGTGTCTACACTACACAAATCTTTTCGAAAACACGTACGTATTTGTTCTCGTTTTTTTGTATTTTACGATTGTATTTTTAAAGGATTCAGGCAACGAGCGACTATTATCCGGCGGTGCCACGCAGAAACCCCGGGCATTGTGACACGTACAGTACGTCACCTCTAACCCCCCTCCACGAGCTCAGAGGTGTTTGTTCTGGCGTGCCGAAGCAGATGGTCCCAGGATTGAGGCCCTGACCCCGCGCACACTGCCAGCTATTGAGGAATTGGGAATCTCCATGCAGAGAGTCCTCACCCCCCACCCCACGGTGTTGTACGTGAGCAGAGGATAAAACTCATTGCTCTCTTTCCATTCGTCAACCACGAAAACAAATGGGAGCGGATTTAAATTCAGCGTCCATTGGCAGCTGTATACGACAAGGAATATCGAATTCTGCTAAACCGCAACCCCCCCACGTGTTTAATAAAATATGGATGAAATGAAGCTCTACATTTGGTATGCGATTGTACTGCCCATGAAATATTTCCGTGTGCGCTGACTTTGAAGCATAGCGTGTTTGCTTTACGTACAGAACTTCATCATCGCGATTATTATCGGCCATGATCGATCCACTGCTGCTCTATTCAGGCCTCCCCAAGCTGTTGCCATCCCCCACAGTCCACTGTGGAGATGGAGTGATGATATCGGATCATGTGCGCTGGGGTGGATTGGCAAAGAGCTTCAGTGCTCCGTTTTTCCCTCCACATTTGGAAACGTGAATTTAAATTATTTCGATTATTTTGCTGCTATACATTTCCACATGATAAACCACTTTGTTGGGCTATCATTTGTGGCCAGTTCGCTCCTTAAAAATAAGTAAATCGCTCAGTGGGCTTTACCGAGTAAAATTAAAATATCATCTTCTTGGTTCTTTCGGTAAAGTCACGTAGAAATAATTTAATAAAATAATAAAAATAAAACATAATAAATTGAAAAATGTAATTAAAATAGTTGAGTTTTATTTGTATATATATTTTAAGTTATTTGTTTACCTTTCCTATACTTTGCACTCCTATCGTGTTTTTGAATCGTTTGTTGTGACGTTCTGACCCGCCCCTACTGGACATCTGTGAAACAAACGCTTTATAGCTCATCGGATTCCTCTACTATGAATAATATTCGAACTCTGACAAAGTCTGATTCAAGCAACCGGATGGCTACTCACAGAGTGTACTGACCCAGCTTCCAACAGATGCCGTAAAAACCCCTGCGGAGTCGGGGGCCCATCTCCCATTCGCCCGTCCCTTGTCCAGCCAGCCTCGTGCTCAAAACTCATGGTCTTCTCTGCCTTCTGGGCAAAACCCTGCTCAGGGGGAGGCTTTTGTAGCGACTCGTGAGAAATGTGGACCGACGCTGCCTCAGACAAACCCAGTGTTTGTTGTGTAAAGTAGAAGAGAGGAAAAGGGATTGTTTCAGTAGTGGAAATAGAGTTTCATTTATATATATGTATTGGCATCGTAGCGTGTCACTGCATGATTATGTGAAGCCGGTCGGTGTGAGGCACGACACACAGCGTTCACACCACTGACAGCCCTGCATCGTGGATGCAGCACTCCGCGTGCTGTGCCAACCCCTAGAGGTTACAGGGCTCGAATCCTGACCCCGGCTAACATCGGTGGCAAAGTGACAAATAAATCGACCCTGGGTTTCCCCTCTTCACCAACCTGCCGAGCGATGAACTATGGTCAAACAGTCCCCATGACGGACATGGCACGGGCAGGCCTTCATCGAGCGGTGGAATGACACAAAGCTGTCAATTGTATGTGCAGGCATGGGATGGGATGTAGCCGTCGCAGGACTGTGAAGGGATAGCGACAGTGTGGGGAGACTTTCATCCAGCAGCGGATGGACAATGACTGTGCTGGTGACGATAACTGTGTCTACATTGCACATCGTAATTAGTGCACAGTTGGGAGTAGTGCACTGGGGGGGGGGGGGGGTTCTTTTTTCCAAAAGGGCCTTGGATGACTCGTGTTTGCATTCACAAGGCAAATATTGCGTCGAGCAAATATCTCGAGAGCAAGCTGACGGCAGGACGGGCTCACGGTTGGCGGGCGGCCCAAGCACAAACAGTGCCTCGCATCAGTCGCATGTTTAAAAGAATACGGCGTTTCCGTCTCTATCCTTAACGTCGCTCTCGCCTCGCCGCTGTCCCCCATTGCGAGTCTCACCGAGGGTACTGGCGCCTCACATGCGGGTGTGAATTGGTTGCTTGGACGAGCGGCCTCGACTACGACGCTTTGAGCGAGGCTGCCCGGAGCAGCGGAATCCTCAACAAAGACAGCTCCCCTGTGTTGTGTCTCTCTGTAAAAAAGCACGGCTCGTGTGTTGACGGTGTAACAAGTTGCCCTCCTACCACTGCGTCGATCTCTGACGTGTTTTGTAAAGAATCTCCCCAGTATGTTGAGCGAAACGTCGCCCACCGTGCCGAACAACACGGCGGGGACAACCTGATAGGGCAGTCCTCAACTTACAAACACGATTAGTTACCGAGACCCTTTCGTAAATCGAACGGTTCGTAAGTCGGAACACTAATCTACAATATTTAAATGCCCACACACTCACTCCCAGCACGAGGCTGACTCATTACATCTCGCGGAGGATCGCTCAGTTTAACAAAATAGTGTAGCCGTTCAATGTGCAAGTGAGAGTTCACGTTTTAAGTCGATGTAAAATAATAGTGCCGGTGTTCGTAAGTCGGGCATTCGTCAGCCGAGGACTGTCTGTAGTGCATGAAAGGTCTGTGGATGGAATCAGCTCATCGTCATCTTCGTCGCCTGATGCTCGTGTAATAAACCTCTTGGAGACGGCTTGCGGAATCGGTCCTTTTATTTCACACTCCCTCCATTCACAAACACTCCCCGTTGCTGGCAGGCAACGGGAAGCGGGCAGACTTTCACAAGAGACGCAACGCCACGTGGCACCCGGAGCCCCGCTCGCGCGTGGCCCCTCACTCCCTTCGTTCCGTGTCTGACCACGTGTCTCCCGTCTCTCCCCTCTTTAACGCCTGGGTCACGTGGTACACTTAAGCCAATCCTGAATAGCCTCCGCTGAATGTTCCAGATTCCCCCCATCAACTCCCGGGACCACGCCTCTGACTTGGCTTCCCATTAGCTAAGGCCAAGACCGGCAGAACCAATCACCCTAGCTGACATGCTGTGATCACGCCGAGGCCATGCTCCCAGGCTCTCCCCCCATTGGCTGTAAAGCGGGACCGGCAGAGCCGATCACCACGTGAGCCGAACATAGGCTCTTATTACACTCGCACACGAACTTCGCGATGTGTAGACATCTTCCGTCTACCGCTAGCTATAGCCTAGCAAGTTGGCCACTTCCGACACCAGTTGTAGTGAGTCCAACTGAGTCGCAGACGTTATCTTGGGAGCAACACTTTATTCACGTAACAATACGTAACATAACACAACCTACGCTCGGGTCTCGAATGCCCATCTAACCACGATACGGCAGAACTAGACACGGTTCACTATCCCGGTCAGGACCACAAGCTGGGTCCCAGACCGCGTGGCTTGAGGCTTCTTCTCCCCGACGTGGATATTCGAACACCAACTCTTGAAGAACCCCGAGCTCCTCACGGAGCTCTCATTATATGCTCCCGGGCGAGGGCTGGCTCCGCCCCTTGCCCCGCCCACCTTCCAGGCTTCTCGAGCTCCTTCTTGAATGTTCCCGAGAGCTCTTCGGGACCAAGGTGACTGCCCCTCGGCCCCCGTTCACCGGTGGCCCCCCTCCAGTATCGTCCGGTCACGTGACAACAGGTCAGCCAGAGTGTCATGCCCCAGAGTAACCCTGGCTGGCTGACGTTCACTCTCACTCCCTCACTGGGAGTCGGCACCGCACACTGCTCGCGGTGCCTCCACGCTAATCAGCGCTCACCCAACCACCGCTAGTGTTGGTACTGCAGCCCATAACCCGGGCTGCCCGCAATGATAACATTACCGGCTGTGACTTCGCAAGTCCCAGCACCACACAGTGACAACTACAGTCACTACACACATGCGGTTGAATTTAAAAATAATCTATAAAGTATTGTTACCATCAACGAATAATAATTCACAGTCCTTTATCAGTTCACTGGTGGATGAAGTCGTGCCCAAGCTGGGTCAGTCATGGGGGTTGTTTGACTATACTTCACCATGCTGTGCAGTGTTGTGATAATAAATATATTAGCAAAAGACTATCGGAATGTGTATGCCATTCAGATGGAATTTTAGAGAATGGAGATATATTTACCAGTGTGGAGAGTGATATATTCCTTGTCAATACATTTGTAGTGTGGTAAAATACGCGGAGTGCACTGCTGGCCGAGGGCAACCGAGGGCAGGCAGGTGCGTGTGTGCAACGTAAGGTTGCACGAGCAAACCTCCACCTCATTAACGGGAGAATCTGTTGCAGATGGGGTCGGCCCGAGGTTCTACGCTGGCACCAGAGGTGTCGCCTTGGAGACGTGCGATAAGGGGTGATTGATGGCCTGACAGGCGCCAGCCTGTCTGGCCCTAAAGAGACACAAGGGGGGAGCTGGATAATTGGGAGGAGGATATAAGGGGGTGCGTGAAAGCGGCGCGGAAGTTCGGGTTGCTGGGACCAAGGTGAAGACATCTCGCCACTGCTGCTCAAGCCAGGGACGGACCTCAACTCTCACGAGTCGCCGGGCGGGTGATGGTTGATCCTCCCGCCCGGATCAGACGAGTGAGTGGGTCTGAGGGAACGTGGGCAAGGGCAGCGGTGCAGAGGGAAAAGCAGCTTCGTGCAAGTTCTGTGTGAGCGGAGCCTCTGAGCGAAGCCTCTGTGTGAGCGAAGCTTTGTGTGAGTGCTGCTGTGTGCAAGCTCTGTGTGAGCGAATCTCTGTGTGAGCGAAGCTGGGTGCAAGCCTCTGTGTGAGTGCTGCTGTGTGCAAGCTCTGTGTGAGCGAAGCTAGGTGCAAGCCTCTGTGTGAGCGCAGCTGCGTGCAAGCCTCTGTGTGAACTGCTGTCTGTGTACGGAGCTGTGAGTGCGGAGCTGCTAAGAGTAAGAGCTGCCGCAGGCAGGTCAGCGAGGTGTAAAGTAGATAGGGGAAGTTGGTTAACAAAAGTGATCATATAGACAGAGACAGGAGTGCCTACAACTGGTGCAAGAATAGGGTAATAAAGTGTAAGCAGGTGACTTGTTACGTGTCCGACTGAGTGATTTTACAAGACACTGCACATTCACCAATTTCACAGCTCATGGCCACTTAACCTGCCAAAAACTGGTGTGTCGAGCAAATATCCATCTGGGTGCTGATGTGGTTAGGGCACTCAATTGACAATCAATTCGGTCACAGGTTCAAATCCCAATTGGAATTCTCACTCAGCCCATGTTCCTTTTGAGGTCGATAGAGTCATTATGACCACTGTGACAAGTGGACAGTGGTCGGCCTATGAAGAGAATGGCCTCTGGCGTAGGATTGTATTAAATAACTAGTTCTCAATCTTAATTTTACCAGGTAAGGCCCACTGAGCTATATATCTCCTTTTCAAAAGCGATCTGGCCACAAATTATCGCCCAATGATGCGGCTTATGTTGAAATGTATAGCAGTCAAATACTCGCAACGTGTGTTTATAAAAGTGGAGGGGAAAACCGGAGGACCTGGAGAAAAATCCACGCGACCACGGGGAAAACATAAAAACTCCAAATATACAGGCGTCAGCTTCGGGATTGAACCCACACCCTCCTGTATACCAGGTGAGGTAGTTCACATCTCGCAACCACGGCACCCTTGCGGAATGTCCACCGCTGGCTCAAGGGACCTCAATGAAGATTAGGGGCTCCCCATTACTCGCTTGAGCAGGGAAATGCTTTGCATTTCATTCTTGGCCCAAGTGTGAGCAATGAGTCGATGAAACTACAACCCTTTTTTCCAAGAGGATATATTTATCATTGTAATATTCAGAATAATGTGTGTGTCATAGGTAATTAAGAAACATATGTCACTGGATATATTCAATTAACATTACGTGCATTGTACCAACCTCAATTATTTTTACTGCCTGTTGCCTTCTGTGTATAACATATGCTGCTCAGCTGCTGAGAACGGTGACGGGTAGAATGTAATCAGGTCCCTTCTGCACCCCCTGTTAAGTTTATCTTCATTGTGCCTTCAGCGTCACGTCACGAGACAAAATATCGATTCAAATTACGCACAGAGGAAGTAAAGTCTATCGAGTTAGACAATGGTCCACAGAAGCAGATGTCAGAGAGCTACCTCCTGAGATCACCCTTCAAGTAAACTAGTCCACGCTTTACCATGCGCGCTGTCATATCAGAGTAATATCCGTCACATGACAGTCAAACCGATATCTTCATTCTCGGAGCTGGACATTAGCAAAATCAAGTGTTCCTTTTGTACAGTGACTGGGCTCATCCCTGAAATTCGCGACAGTTGAGAACGCGGTTCAATCACACAGGCAGCTGCCTAGACTTGAACCTAGGATCTCTGCTGTGCCGACCGCTCTGACCTCTGAACCACCCTGACCACTTCGCCCTCTCCGTCTCAGAGTCCACGGTTCCACGTCCGAGCCGAACCCGCCGTGGTCTTTGACTCGGCCGTGTCGAGGCGCTCAAAGCGGCAGCGCCTCCGTTTTCCCTCGAGTCGCCGCCCCACGCGATTGCAAGCTGCCGCCGCCTGATAAAGTGTGAGGTTTCCGGAGGAAAGCGCCCGGGCCACGCGCTCGCCCCGGTTGCACCAACTAGGGACCGAGTTTTTCTTTTTTCCTGTTGCTGCAGACACTCGTTCCGGAGAGAGGGGGGGTCGGGAAGGTGTGAGCCAGAGATGGGGAGTGTGAGCTGGAGGTAGGGGAGTGAGGTGGTGCGAGCTGGAGAGGGGGGGTGTGAGCTGGAGAGGGGGGGGGGG
>JAAXLI020001968.1:1167-11516 GCA_014621495.2 Entosphenus tridentatus
CGAGGTAAATTTGGCACGTTTAACCGTTGTTTTTTAAATATTTTTTTACATTTCGAGGTAAATTTGGCACGTTTAACCGTTGTTTTTTAAATATCTTATTACATTTCGAGGTAAATTTGGCACGTTTAACCGTTGTTGTTGTTGTTGTTTTTTCGAGTAGGGATACCCCCTATTGCTTCCACGATTGTATTGCAGTTAGTTGCGCTATTGGCAACGTGTGGTGAGATGAAGCGGTTTGCACGAGGCATTATGAGAGTGAGCAGTGAACCACCCTGTACCAGAGAATGACGAGGACTTTACAGAACTACGTCTGAAGGCAAATTGCCTCACATCCACACCATGGCCATGCCTTTTACATTTTATGCCAAGAGTAAAAAAAAAATAGAATCAGAAAATGTATTTCGCCTGGAGGAATCCGATGCGCTATAAAAAAAAATGTCTTTTATTTCGCGACCTGGTTTGCCGAAATGACAAAAGAAGAAAACAAATACATGTAAGAATAAACACCAAAAACATTTCATGTGACGAATTGAAAATATCGCAAACACAATTCCGCTCGCAGCGCAAATCTGCCCGGGCAGATTACCAGCAGGTTGAACACGGCACATATCACGCAACTAAGCTACATCAACATTGCACATTAAACAGATCTTAGGGTGACGGTCATGCGAATATATCCATTAAAAATGGTTGCATGTCAAATGCAACTGCAAATGAAGTTATCGTGAAGAACTGTGACAGTTGAGCACCAAATTGTGATTTCGATGGGAGAATAATCGAGGACACCTTTGAAGTGATGGAAGCAATCCGAGCGTATTTGCCACGTCAAATGTTGCTGAGATTTCTCATTCTCAGCGTTGGAATGAGCTGAAAAAAGCGAACCCCACGTTTTAATGTGACGGGATTTTTTTTCGCATCCATCATCTCGCCGCACACGACGGACCCCCCCCCCCCCCCCCCTCCATTGAAGTCATCTGGATTCGAACCCGAGCCTCGTCGTTTCCGGCTCACCACCGTGACTCTCACATTTAGCCGCCTAATTCACGCAGCCACCTTACACGCTCGACGGGGGAATTGTTGCAAGTAAATAAATCTCTTGACTGATGTCCATAATGGACGGTGGTGTTCATTGCCCTGGGCGGTGTGCGCATTAACGAGAACGCGGCTTCCCTCCCTCCCTCTCTCCCGGCTGGGAGATGCTGCAGATCTGCTAGCGTGGCACTCCGATTCGGGTCATTGCCATCGTTATCACCGTTAAATGCCATGAGGACACAAAAATGTACTCGTCATGCGCGGCAGATTGCCTTGCCTTGCCTCCCGTTGTGGCGTCGGAGTGCTGATTCGTGCTCGTTTATAGGAGCGTGACAATTACTCATCGCACATCGATCAAAATCGAGTCTTTCGCTAGCGGAATGGTCGTCGAATCAGGTGTGTGTGTGTGTGAGCAGCTATCATTCCTCAGTGTGTATGTGCGTGTGCGTTATACGCGATTGCTCCCTGCAAACCCTGTAGCGACGGAAGGCGTTGCCTTCGCCACAATGGCCAAACAAAATATACAGGTTTTTTTGGGTTCTATCGCGTAAATATAAATGTGTCGTTAAACCCGCCACCACCCTACACAGCCAATTAGCAAGGTTTGTCACGTAAATAGAACGTGCCGATTCGTTACTAGCACTTCACACCGGCGTGCTGGAGAGTAAACCCACCACAATATTGACAATCGATACGGACATTGATTGTTTGAGTCGAATCGTGCCCACGATTTGCAACGATTGATCAAAGCGTGCCGGCTCGGTCACGATACATTCTGCTGCGCCGAGCATCTCATTGCCTTTGCGTGTGGATTGACACGTCGTTCGTAAATGTGAATATATACACAGCATATAAAACGCTTTAGCAATGAGCTATTTTACTTTATTTTTCATTATCTTTGAGGGGGGGGGGGTGGGGGAGAGCACCCGCCCGTGTCTGCTTCACACATAAAAGGCAACGCCGAATCGATATCACTCTCTGAGAAATCCATCCTTCATCAAATCCGAAAGCGCCCAATGCAGAACGACGCGAAGCTACATTCGATAGGCGTTGGCTTCGGAGAATCGATAACCTCCGTGCCTCCGGCTGTAGAATCAATCTTCGACGGGAATGCTCAGACAGGTACAAGATTTCTCTCCGTTAGTGCAACTCCACGCGCGCATTGGGGGAATTGCAAAATGAATAATCTACAGCCACGGAGGCCGGATGATGTCAGGTAGCTCTCCGGCACATCTTATAAATGTTAACCAGCTAAGCAAGCCCCGCATGCTTCAAGATTCCTTTCTGCGCCCCTCATTTCCATTGCATTTCTTTTGTTCTGTTGTCGTAATGCATAACTTGCATGGAGGGCACTCAGGCATCGGGATGACCCACATCAATATTTAATTGTGTATTCTTTGCCAGCTATGGGGAGGTGTATAGCCTAGCCAAGTAGGCAGGCTAGGGCCACGCGGAGTGGATTCGCTGTTTAACACGGAGGCTTTCGCGACAAATATTATCCATAACAGAGGTTTTATGGTTAGATCGCGTAAATATAAATGTGTCGTGAAAACCACCACCACGTGGTGCAGCCAATCAGTAAGGTTTGTCACGTGAACAAAACGTGCCAATTCGTTACTCGTGTAGCACGCCGGGTTGTGTGTTCGAGAGTAAACCCACCACAAATCTGGTTGACAATTCTCGCTGCCGCCTGGTGATGCTCGTTGTAATTACTGGCGAAACGTCGTGGCCCAATTGTAAATGTTCCGGGTTTACTCTCCAACACACCGGTGTGCCGTGCAAGCAACGAATCGGCTCGTTTTGTTAACGAGACAAACATTGACCAATTGACCGTGGCGGCCGGTGGCGGGTCTTAACGATGCATTTATATTTACGCGATCTAACCCAACAACAACAACAATCTACAAAACACCTCGTTTATGGATTCCCTTGTCTCTGACGTCCCAGGCGTCTGCGCCTCCTCTCGGCGGGCACGTACCGCCCGTTCGTCGCAGGCTTTTTGCCGCCTCCACCGCTCCAAACGCAGAGGGCCTCGCGCGCTCGCCCTGCATAAGAGATGGGCCGCCGTCGAATTTTTTTAAAATATAAAATCGGCGTCGTACACAGCGCGGCGGTGGCGTTCGTGAGAAGCAGAAGGGGGGGTGGTGTGGAATCGGCAGACAACGTTATTATTCGTTTTTAACGAAGAGAGTCCATTAGATTGATGTACTTTAAGCAAAAAAAACATATACATAGACAGAATAAAATACGATGTGAGATTGGACCCAGAAATTTTCAAAGCAAAGGGATGGTACGGGAACATTCAAATCGCTTCCTCTTTGTGTCACGCTGTGCCACTCAGCGGCTGTCACCCAGGAGACGCTCAAATCTCATTTCATGAACGCTGTCTACTGCGTCGCTTCCTTTAGTGGCTGTGGGTATTCGTAGCAAAAAAAAATGTGTAAAGCTTTTGCATCGTCAATAACAGTGGCATTGCAATGGGTCGTAACTGCAGGTGGCAGAATATCCCCTTAGTGAGATAGCTGTTCTGGGAAATGTATAAGTCTTCTCATTAAAAGTCCCATTTTTTTTTGTTCAGTTGATTAATTATACACCACCCGCTGTAACGCATTACACGTGGTTCTACTATATTTTGGCATTGTGAGACATTCTTCTTTCCATGATGTGTCCCGGTTTATCGTACTTCGGAGGTGGCAACCTTCATCGTAATGTTGCAGATTACCCCCCCCCCCCCCGCTGGAATCACTGGCTTGCAATGCAATGTGGAGCCCGACGGTGTGTTCTCGATTGCAGTTGGGCTGAGTTAGTGAACCAAACATATTTATTTCTGCATTACTCATCACGAAGCTGTAGGGATCGTGCAGGCGGGCCCGCGGCTAAGCCGTTGGTTGCGCAACCAAAATCACCGTGCCACTCACCCACCCACCCTCTCACCTACTCACCGACCCACCCTCTCACCGACCCACCCTCTCACCCACTCACCCACCCACCCTCTCACCCACCCACCCACTCACCCACCCACTCACACACCCTCTCACCCACTCACCCAACCACTCACCCACCCACCCAACCACTCACCCACCCACCCTCTCACCCACTCACCCACCCACCCACTCACCCACCCACTCAACCGCCCGCCTTACGAGCATTCTCCACCTAAAACGCAGCTGTTCATTTCTCACCGCTCGTCTCGGATGGGCGATTATATTTTGTGTCACATCGTTCACGTTCCGGATCATGTGCCCCACGGAAATCGGAAGAAGAAGAAAAAAATCGCCAGCGTCCCGGTATCTCTGCACAGAGGCATTAAGGCCACTGCCGCCACCACCACCGCTATTTTGATTATTTAGCTGCTATACATTTCCACGTGATAAGCCACTTTATTGAGCTATCATTTGTGGGCAGTCCCTTCTGAAATAACAGGTAATGGCTCAGTGCGCTTTACCTGGTAAGATACAATTGTTTTAGTTTTAGTTGTATATATTGTAAAGTGATTGGTTTACCTTTCCTGTACTTTGTACTCCTATCGTGTTTTTTGTTTTATTCGTTGTTGTAAAGTTCTCATCCGCCCCGACTAGACATCTCTGAAAAAGGAGATTTACAGCTCACCTGATTCCTCCAGTGTCAGCTGGTGGCTCGCTCCGGCACGCCGCGGATTTCCCCGCCGCTCGTAATTGCTGATCAGCACCTGCGCGCGCGTCACCCGTCCCAACAAGAGCGGCGAGCACGCGTGGACAACGAGCCCCTTGAGGACTCTCTCCAAACTCCGTCGGGCTGGTTTCAGCAATTAGCCACCTATCCACCGGCGCGCTGGCAAAGCCGCGCGCGTGCGTTGCAACCCTCCTCTGTCGTACGCCTGCTGATGCAGTGGATGCAGAGCAGCAAAGACAAAGATCCCCCGTATAGCCTTAACAGATTGTAGGGGCAAGTGCTGTTAGCGAGCACCTATGAAGGCCGGAACGGTACACGAGGGGGTGGGTGGCCAGCCCCACGCCCGACCGCATTTGTCTACCCAGTGGCGATGTTTACACACCGTACCAGGTACTCATTTGAGGCTGAGTCGACCTAGGGGAGGCCCACGACCGGTTCAGATAATCGTCACTGGTGTTGACCGTGAGTGGGAATCAAACTCGGGTCGCCGGGTTCGCCGCGCAGCGCGCTAACCACTGCACTACCGCTCCCCAACAGCTACAATTTCACATTCAGGTGGCTCAAATCGATAGCCGCGTCGGACATTGCGTCTTTACACGTGGTTTGGTTTGATAATGTAGCGTCAATACTTTTCTCCAAAGCATATATTTTTGGCACGCGTAGGTTATACTCTGTGCTTAGAGCTCGTGGCTATTTTCTTTTTTAATATTGTTAGTTTTAACGTGAAACATGTATTTTTTGTCGATTTCAATCTTTCTTGCTTGCTCACAAAATTAGCTCGTGTGCAGGGAGGAACGAGCTGGATGGGTTGTTGCTTTGAGACATTGTGGGATATCGCCACAGCGAGGATAGGTCTTCATCCAGCAGTGGATAGATGATGACAAATTGTGGTAATGGTGAACAATCTGTATTCTTTTACGTGATCACATCAATTTCGTGGACTGCACGTGTAATTTTCACAAGACCCACATTATTAATCTCAATGCAAAGATCCCCTGTGTACCCTTACAAACCTTTAGGGGCAAGTGGTGTTAATGAGCGTCTATTTATAACGCGAGCAAGGCGCATTATGGAGGTGTTTTGGCCAGAACCACGCTCAGGTGCCTCCGTCTCCCCCAAACTGATATCGGAAGAACCCTTCATTAACCCACTAATGGATAAAACCCTCCTCATGTCACGGGGGATTGTTTGACTATACTTCACGAAGCTGCTGTGCATTGCCATTCACATAGCCTTGCATGAGTACTGTGCCAGTGTAAACCGTTACACAACAACAATCGCCATTCGCCACTAAGTGGTGATGATATCACAATAGCGCTTGTGCCAGGCTGGGTGCACTTTGAGGCCACGTGAAGTGTCGAAGGCTCGCGGCTGGCAAGAGGTGCACAGGACAGACCCAGGTGCCATGGGTTGACTTGACTTTAGACGACTGTGCTCCCTACACACACACAATTAAACACACACACACACACACCCCATAAATAATGCATGCACAGTACATATAGACGCGAGGCGCGTGTAGATAAACAAATGGATAAATCAATGCACGGACACATGAGATTTCCCTTTGCGATGGACCAGCGGGTTACAGGCTGGCGTGGGTTCGCGTCTCGTGCGTCGAGCACGCTCGGCTCTCTCGTGCCAGGCGGGGGCAAGTGTAGCTCTTCAAAGAGAGAGACCCCAACCCCCCACCACCCCCCACGGTTCCCAGCGAGCGAGTGAGAGCTTCGAGTGATATTCACCTCGAGCGCGCGTGCCGTGTTTGTAGTGTGGCACGGGAGCGAGCGAGCGAGCGAGTGACGGTGGAGGTCAAAGTCTCCCCATCCCCTCGCCCGCCCTCATTGTTTCTATTCCGGCAAAAACAACAAAACCGCTCTCGAGTGAGCCGCGGCTCACCTGTCCGTGCCGAGCAGTGGTTGACATATCTCTGCGCTTCGCAGACGGGGAGGAAGTTTGGTGGAGGTGGTGGTGGTGGGAGTTCATGCGGTGGAATACTCAACATTGTTGTGGAACTTCCTGTCTGAGCAATTGCGATGATTACAACAGTAGCAACAAAAGGTTCGTGTAACTATGCTCAGCTTGACAAACTAGTGCAGTTTACAAGAAGTCACGTTGGACATTTTGTCGGAGGATAAAGGTGCAGCCCTGCAATCGCTTGGCCACGTCACTGCTGGCGGAAGAACCTTAACGAGGTACCTTGGCCTACTGCTCCACACTGGCCAAACTTCATCGAAAAGCCGTGCGAGTACTTACATTTAAAAAATTTTAAAAATAAATTTAGCGCATCTAAATTCAACCGCATCTGAAGATGATTTACAAAACAGTGAAATCTGCCCCAAGGGGGAAAATAAGTACGTGTGTGTGTATATATATAGGAGTTACGTATCCTGAATATATATTTTTAAAGATAATACAGTCATTCATAGGCCGAGGGAGGTGTTAGACCCGGCCTTGAACAGGGGTATGCAGTGAGTCACCCTACTTCACAGTGACTTCTTTCCCTTGTGAGTACTACTGCGTTGAGTGTGTGTTGAACTTCTTTCGCGCGCCGTACGTAGCCAACTGTGCCCATCACAGGTGTCCTTCTAATTAGCACGCTTTGCAGAAATGTTTCATTGAGGGGAGAGAGTGGCGGGGGAGGTGCGGGGGGGGGGCTACCGGCAGCGTGCTTCAGCCGCACCGAACCTCACAATAATAATATTCAGGGCCTACCTTGGCTCCTCCCACCCTCAACCAGCATATATATACAAATACTGTTTTCTTGGAATTTCTCTCACTTGATACAGCTATCGTGCTGTGACGGTTCCACCTGAAGACGGAAGCTTGTGTTGCCTCCGAAACGTCGTGATTTTAATTTTATTTTAATTTTACTTTTATTAATTTTAATTTTTTACCTACGTGACTTTACCGAAAAAACCTAAGAATATGAATCCTTGCAGTCACGAAAGCTTCAAATCTAGAAATAGGGAGAGGTCAGTGCCGAGGTTGATGGAGGAGCGTGGAGGAGCGCTGTGTGCGAGGCTTGCGGAGACGCTTGCCATCCAGTGAGGGATGACACGGCCCCACAGTCGTTTACCTCCACTCGTAACTGAACGTCCCTGTAACGTCCGAAATCTTCTTGGTTCTTTCGGTAAAGTCACGTAGAAGAGAAGTAATAAAATAATAAAAATTAAACATAATAAAATAATTCTCAATAGTGACAATTGTTTTATTATGTTTGATTATTTTTATTATTTTATTACTTCCCTTCTACGTGACTTTACCGAAAGAACCAAGAAGATGAATCCCTGCAGTCACGAAAGCTTTAAATCGAAACGTCCGAAATGTTATACCGGTGTCAGCCGTGGCGGCGTCAAATGTCCTGCTGCGTCACAGGGAAGAGGGAGTTGGAGTTAACTGGCTGCAGATTGTGGCTGTTGTTTTTGTGTGTGTGCGTGTGACTGAATACAAATAATGTATTCATTATTTCTGTTCATTATTTATACGATGTATTCATTCTTTTTTTTTGCTCGCGAATTATCCAAAACAATACGCGGCATGGGGAGGCCCTCATCCAGCAGTGGATTGACAAAAGGGCTGTACACGTGCACATCATCATCCCGCGTCTCCCTCGTCAAAGAGACCCGTTCTCGTCCCCTCCCTTGTGACATCAATTCGGCCCCCTATTTAACATCGTCCGACTTTTGGCCGGAATCGCAGTTAATTAAAATTTCTGATTCCCCGATCCAACAGGTTTGGGTTGTGTTGTTGTTATTTGTTATTTGTTATTATTGATTATCTCACAGCTTCCACCGCTGCCACGGCCGTCCCCCCCCCACTCCACCCGCTCGGGTCTACGGAGACCGCTCCATCTCCTTGCCCGGAGTGGTTGTTGTGGAGCCGAACACGGATAGCCTCGGCTGACCTCTCCCGCGGGGGGGGGGGCAGCGAGAGAGAGCTCAGGGGCCGCGGCTACCGCTATGGATTGCGGCACGGAGCGTGGCGTGGATGTCGCACCGTGGACAGATCGCGTGGCGAGTCGATGGACCGGAGGGGGGGCACGTCAAATGCTTCGCCACGTGCCTTGTCGCCATGGTCGTCTCGCGTGCAGGGAGAAAGGGCGCTTTGCTGTGAGGTTTTTCTTTCTCTCCCGAAGAGTGAAACTCGAAATCGCCATTCACTCGTGAATGTTTATGAAATAATTATAATAATCTACAACCCTTTTGCCAATCCACTGCTGATTGAAAGTCTCCCGATATAATGTTAGTCATGGGACCATACTTCACTACACCGGTCATCAGTACGAGTTCGTGAAGGACGGGGGGAGAGGGGGGGGTCTAGGACCCCTTCATTTGCCATTTGACACTACAATTATTTTATCCATGACCAGGAATCGATCTCAGGTCGCCGGCTTCACGGCACGGTGCGATATAACCAATGCGCCTCCCGTTCTACTCCAAACTGAATCGGAATGCATTGTTTTTAAATCACCGCATTAGCTTCTCGTGTTCTCACCGGGTTGAGCACGCGAGCACCAACTACGAACATCCCTTTGCGGGTGGATGGATGCTCAGTACTCTGTCAAGTGCTTTTCACGCCCATTTCATTAACGATCTAATCAGTCACGTATTCATATTTGGTACAGAGTGGTCCAGCTGGATTGTGAACCCCACCCCCACCCCCCAATTTATAAACCCCCTAAAATGTTTCCCCCTTTGCGTATTCATTTCTGATTTAAATAAACCTCACTTTAAAAAAATGTTCTTTTCGATTGAAAGCTTTCGTGACTGCAATTTTAATAACATTTTAATGAACAATTTATTATTTTATTATTTCCCTTCTACGTGACTTTACCGAAGGAACCAAGAAGATTAATCCCTGCAGTCACGAAAGCTTTAAATCGAAATTTAACCGCCTCTACGGGGAGGGATTCCACATAACTTTGAGATCCTTCAACAAACTCGAGGATAAGAAGGCTCAGCTAATCGAGTCTTTTACCTTTCTGAAGAGATGTTATGTTTATTATTTTATTATTTCCCTTCTACGTGACTTTACCGAAAGAACCAAGAAAACAAAAACATGTTTTTAGAGAAATAAACGTGGGAGTCACCAGACATTTGGACCGCGCTGTCCAATGATGCGTGCTTGTTTTCCCCTCCTGAGAGATGTGTGCGCGTGTCCGTGTGTGTCTTTGGGGAGCGGTGGTGTAGCGGTTAGCGCCCTCCACTACGACCCTGGCGACACGAATTTAATTCCCGCTTTACAGCCAACACCAGTGACGATTATTTAAGACCGGTCCTGGGCCTCCCCTAGGTCGACTCGGCCTCAAACGAGTACTTGGCACGATGTGTAAACATCGGCACTGGGCAGACAAAGGTGGTCGGGCGTGGTGCTGGCAACCCACCCCTCGTGTGCCCTGCCGGCCCTCATCAGTGCTCGATAGCAGCACTTGCCCCAACAGTCTGTTAATGCTATACTGGGGGATCTTTGTCTTTGTGTACATGAACAGTCTGTTCCAGGCCATGCGGGGGCTCTTCGTCTTTGTGTGTGCGCGTGTGTGTTTGTGTTTTACGTCCAAAGCAAGAGGCGGCAACAACAAAAACAACGTCCCGCAGATGCGGGGCCGGAGAGGTCGCGCTCCGCAAGCCGCCGTCATGGCTCTAATGGTGAATGACGATGCCGGGGAA
>JAAXLI020001969.1:0-16154 GCA_014621495.2 Entosphenus tridentatus
GTGAGTGGTGAATGGTGAGAGTGAGTGGTGAGTGTGAGTGGTGAGGGTGAGTGGTGAGGTTGAGTAGTGAGAGTGAGTGGTGAGGGTGAGTGGGGAGTGGTGAGGGTGAGTGGTGAATGGTGAGGAATAGTGGTGAGGAAGAGTGGTGAGTGGTGAGGGTGAGTGGTGAGGGAGAGTGGTGAGGAAGAGTGGTGAGGAAGAGTGGTGAGGAAGAGTGGTGAGTGGTGAGAGTGAGTAGTGAGTGATGAGTGGTGAGGTGGTGAGGGTGAGTGGTGAGCGTGAGGGGTGAGTGGTGAGGGTGAGTGAGGGTGAGTGATGGTGAGTGGTGTGAGTGAGTGAGGGAGAGTGGTGAGGGAGAGTGGTGAGGGTGTATATATTTTTTGCCTATGATGACAGCAGTACATGCTGACGTTTTGTATGTTAAATGTAAAAGCTAAATGTGTGAATATGTGTGTCTGTTGGAAATGTTGAGCAAACTTGGCGATATACAGTTTTTAAAACCGGAATAGGGCGAGTCTAACGGAATCTCCAACTTTCGATGATTCATTTTCGCGATTCAAAGAATCGATTCCTGGCGCGTAGGAGGTTTACATTTGTAATTACAGAGTCTTATTTTCATTGGTATGTTATGTTTTAAAGTTTTCAGGAGTTCATAATTATATGTTTGCCCCGGTCAACGCCGGATATTTCCCGCTCGTAGCAGTTTATATCGACTCTATAACCAACTTATAGTAAACGGGAATCGGCAGATTCTAAAGGAGTCTACAACCTTCGATTCCTTTGCGCGATTCAGAGAATCGATTCTTGGCTCGGTCAGATTTAAAAATAAGTAATTACAGTTGTATTTTCATTGGTATGTAATGTTTTAAAGTTTTCAGAAGATTTTAAATGTATTTTCCCCCCGGGCAACGCTGGGTATATCGAGTTTATAGCACAAAGTCTTCGCCTGACACGTGTGGGGTGTCGAGGCCTAGTACCGTGCAGAGCCTCCGGCCTCGCCTAGATTGCCCACCCGGCCGAGGCTGGGTGCTGGGGCCGCTACCCCCGCCCCTCCCGCGCTAGAATAATACTGTGTAATCGCTATAATTTTATTATCTACCGACCCTATAATAGTAAGTGCGCACATTGGGGTGGGGGGGGAGTGAAGAGGACGTGAAACTTTGACGAATTTACCTCAGCGTGGCATGTTAACGCGTGCGCATATTTTTAACGTGAATTAAAAATGGCGTCCACCCCGCAGCGACGGCGTTGCCGCCCGTTGCCAGGGGCAACGGCCCTCGCGCATGCGCAAATGCATGCCTCGTCACGTGCCGGTCGGCAAAAGTAAATAAATAAATAAAGATAAATCGCACTCAATCGATAATCGGACCGATTTAAAGTTTAGAGACGAAAAATCGGAAATGCCTATTCCCACCGCGGGGCCGGGGGCGTGCCCGCCGGCAAATTTTTTTCGTCCTAAACCCCACGGCCCGAGCGCCAAATCCCTCGCAAGCGAGCGTACGCAGACAGACAGACAGACGGACAGACAGACAGACAGACAGACAAAAAGTGACGTTTATAGGTAAGATGTTGCTTCTGTATAGTGAGACGTGAAGTTCATAGATCTGCCCGGAAACGCAAGAACAGACATGCTACAACAGCATTCACCACAGCTGTGGCAAATGCCCTTTTATTTTTCAACATTTCGGTCCTGTACATAGTCATGAGGATGCTGCCACTTGTGGTGTAATGGTCAGCGCGCTAGACTGGCAATCCCAGAGGTCGCCGCTTAAGATTCTTCCAGCATGGCAGTGGAAACATTGGTGCAGGTTTCTCAAATCTCCCCCGACTGCCTCTGTCCACCCAGCAGTATAAATGGCTACCACCAGTTAGTCGAACAGGAAGGGCTATGTGTGGGTGGAGTAAGGTGTGGGTGGGTACACCCACACCTCCTCCAATACGTCTGGTCAACATGGAAGAGTAGGCCAAATACCCTGCAGAGTTCACTCTACATGGAGGGAGCAAAACATTGCAGGGCTGCACCTTTACCTGCTTTACAAAGTCACGGTGCGTGTGGCATCACTTCAGTGCCACCATCGGTCACGACTGTAACCAGATCCATGCTCGTGGTCCAGTAACAGCTTCACACGCAGATGAGTTTACAGATGATGCTCAGCTCGTTCGTTAGTGGAGTGAAGTAGTCACTTTTCTCACGACAATTCCCTTCGTGCTGAACTCACCAGGTCCCAGAAGACCACGTTGCCCTGGCTGTCCCCAGCAGCCACGAGGACGTGGTCCATGGTTGGGTGCACAGCCACCGAGCAGATTTTCTCCCTCATCACCTTGGCGATGCGGCAGTTGCCCTGACGCAACCCAAGTAGCCACGCAGATCCGCAAGGCTCGCGACCATCAGTCTCAACGATCTGCTTTGACGATACAAACACGTGCGCCAATCAGCACACCGGGTCACCCGTCCAAAAGACACAATCATCTTGCTTCGCGTGCCTCATTCGGTGAGTTTCATCTCCTGGTTAAAGAGATTTTGACCGACTGACCCATGTGCTCGGCGCTAACAGGCACTTGCCCTCACGGCAGCTGTTCTCTGGTGGTGGCTATGCACGCACCTCTAATCTAGCAGTGCGGAGGCAGTGAGAGTTGGTGGATCGCAGAATTGTTGGGAAACTCCATTGCCGTGGACGTCGAAGAGCCATATCCTGGTTTGCCAGAAGGCAGTAACAACAAAAATGTCGACTCCACTCATTCTATCTGATTAGGATAGTGTTCCCCTTGCATGCGTGGGTTTTCTCTAGGTGCTCCGGTTTCCTTCCACATGTATAGACGCTCAATAATTTGGCTGATAACACCTTAAAATATAGAGGACCACATTGCTGGGGCAAAAGTTGGCGCCGACTAATCGTGCGGTTGCCTTCCCGTTTGTCTGTGGTCCCTCGCGCCTCCGAGTCGTTCTCTCGCTCCCTCTCACTATTCGTGTGAGCGAATACTGTGCGAGTTACAAGAGGGAATTATTTTTGTATTATTTCACTCGTCTACCCCAGGAACGCCTCACCGAGTCTACTCTTCTTCAGGAAGCTCCTGTAAACATATTGCAGTCGGGGTGGGGGCAATATCGCTCTGTACGATCCCAATTGGGTCATTTGCATTTTTCCACTTTTTGGATGTTTGGCCAATTCCAATTGCATGGTTGTGTGTTGTTCTTCTAGTTCAGTGGTTCTTAACCTGGGGTGCACACACCCCCTGGAGGTGCGAGATGCCATTTCTGGGGATGCGAGACATGCCAGATCTTTTTAGAAGGTAAATCATCGAAACAAAAAATTAAGTACGGGAACGTAAGTACAAAGGGGAGCAAGGCTGCAGTAAAGGTTAAAAACCACTGCTCTAGTTGATTCGACAGCTAGCGCGGAACCTACATCAGACGCAACACAAATTTCTGACGGCGCATACCTTCCCCCACTCACCTCGCTTTTCCTCCACACCTCGAGTAGGGCATTCTGCTTCTCCGTGGACAGATTGGTGGCCTCCATCTTCAGTGGCCCGGATGCCCTGAGCTTCTGTGACAACAAACATGCAGTCAACGCGGGAGATCCACAGGCCGGTGCAGGACGCGTCGTGCGCATGTGTGGCCTTAACGTGCACATAGCCTGGCACAAGCGCCGTGGTGACATCACCGCCACTTAGTGGCGAATGGTGGTTGTTGATATTGTTGTGTGTGAGGTTTATTTTTATTAAATTAGGTGAAAACTCAGAGGACGAGGAATAGCTTCGTTTGCAAGGCGACCTGGGTCGCACTCAGGTGACAAAATTTGCAAGTTTTCGCAGCAAACATGATTAAAAATAGAGGGTTGTGTTGGAACACGTAATCATCTGAATGATTTTGTGTCGTTAAGAGCCTCTGCCACCGAATCACTGCCCAAACATATTAAATAGTCACTTCGATGAGCATTTATTGATGCACCTATTACTATGTTTCGGCTGACTCACTGGTGAGTTACATAACAACAATCGCAATCACATCTAATTGCTACATATTTGTTTTTTTATTTTTTGGGGAATTCTCACAACAAACTCACCACCACTACCACTGCTGCACCCACACTCCCACCTGGTCCACTACCCAAACAAGCCATACCCTGTGTACGAAGGAAGGGGCAGGGCCGAAACAGAAAGAGGCGGGCCCTAAAGAAGAAGAGGTGTGGCCTAAAATAGAAAGGTGCAGAGCCAAAAGAGGAAGAAAATGCGTGGCCTAATAAGGAAAGAGCAGTGCCTAGAGGTTGACGAGTTACGTTCGCTGAAGGTGACTGTTCCATTCTCAAATTGTAAGCAAAAGTTCGCTAACTATAGGGCAGTCATAGACATATGAACGGGTTCCGTTCTTGAGACCCGTTCGTAAGTCGAACGGTTCATAAGTCTGAACAGAATCATGCTCTCTATATTTACATGCACATATGGTCAGTGTTATAAAATGTGTTACGGTTCAACAAAAAGGAAAGCATTGTTAAACTCACAAGAATAAATATACACTTGCATATAATACTGTTAAAAAGTGTATAGTAAAAAAAAACAGAAATCAAGGAACATAAATAGGAAAAAATATTTGTTTTATTTTCACTTACCTTGAGTCCTGATGCTGGCTTGCTTGTCGGAAGAGGCACAATGAGTCACCACATTTGCACACAAAGACAAGGATCCCCCGTATAGCCTAAAAATACTGTTGGAGCAAGTGCTGTTAGCGAGCACCTATGAAGGCCGGTGCGGCACACAGGAGGATTGCTCTGCTGATCAAGATATTTCTGCGGTTCAGTTTGCAAGTGTGAGTTCTTGTCTTAAGTCGATATTAAAAATAATATTTTATGGAAGGTGGTTTCTCATAAGTGTGGGTTTTCGTATGTCAGGTGGTCCTAAGTCGAGGACTGCCTCTACAGAAAAGCATTGGATTTTGCTTGTACTAGCTATCTTTTAGCTACTTTTAACTAATGCCTGGAACAACCCAATAATTATTTTTCAACAGTTCATATACTTTTCCATCCATAATTTTCCCCTTCTTTCTGTAATGTGAGGATATATCCGGGTTGCTGATGGATCACACCTCGTTACGATGATTGGCTCTGCCGGTCCTGGCCCATAGCCAATGGGGGGAAGTCTAGGGGCGTGGCCCTGACGAAATGGGAAGGTGACATCTGTAAGTAGAGGATTGGTTCTGCTGGCTTTAGCCACAGCCAATGGGGTGACGAGTCAGGGGCGTGGTCCTGGGAGTGTACGATGGAGTCTAGAAGATTCCATAGAGGTTAACCAGGATTGGTGGAAAGGTACCACGTGACCCGGGTATTAAAAGGGGTGGAGGCGGACAACATGTGGTCAGATCTGGAACGAACGGAGGGTGAGACCACGCTGGAGCGGGGTCCAGGCTGCCACGTGGCCGCACGTGTCTCTCTCTCTATCCCTCTCACGCTGTCTGTCAGCAGCGTGAAGGAGTAAGATAGGAGTGTTGTGAACGAAAGACAAATAAAGACCGGATTCCAGAAGTCGCTTCCACGACCTTTATTACATTTATTTTCCAGAACTGAAAATCAAGCTGACTAGTTTCGTTAGTATTTTTTAAAAACAGAATAAACAGAATAGATCTCTCCATTGAATCTCTGCCTCCTACCACCTTGTCAACTATTCCCAATCTAATTCAGATTTCAAATTTCTCAGTATTTTGTTTACTTTCTTTGCCTGCAGTTGCATCACTGGTAGTTAGATCCCAGCCCACTTACTGTCGCTCTGGATCTTTTTCCTTCCAAGCCCTTTCATTCTAACTTTCCATCTCTTGCTGTGTTCATCACTAATCTCTTTAATAATTCACTCAATTATGGTTGTGCCTCTGCTTAAGAAGCCTGGCCTTGAGAACCTGAGGTCATCAGTAATGATCTCCCCATCTCAAAATCTGCCTTACCTCTCCCAAGGTCCTCCACAGCGTGCTATTGCCATGCAGCTCCAACACCACTTGCTTGTCAGTGACCTTCGAAATCCCTTTGAGTCTGGTTTCAGGCCTGGTTACATTAGGGATACAGCCCTGGTTGTGGATGATGTATTGGTTGCTGCAGATGCAGGCCTGTCTAGTATTCTCATCATTTTGGACTTGAGCGCTGCCTTTGACGCTGTCGATCATCTCATCCTGCTCGAGTGATTGGAAGGCTACATGGGGGTTTTTGGCATTGCCTTGAGCTGGTTCACTTTCTACCTCTCCAATCGAAAGCAGTTTGTCAATCTTGGAGGGCAACAATCCGATACATGTTCTGTTCCATTTAGTGTGCCTCAGGGTTTCCTACTCGGCCCAATCTTGTTTTGCATATACATATGACCCCACTCGGTCATATTTTATGCAAACTAGGTCTTTAACTTCCTTGTTATGTGATGACAATTTACATTCATGCTAAATCTGCCTTTCAAGCATCTGCTTATAGTCTGTCAGGTTCTCTCAGGTCTATCAAGACAATCCCACATTCTTCAGTTATATTTTTATAAGACGGAGGTGTTGCTTGTTGGGTCTCCCCACACCAAATTTATAAACCTGGTTCGGTCTATCTGATAATCGATGGCCACAATATTGGTGCTACTCAGACAGTTCCAAGTCTTGGGGTTGTCTTTGATGCCTCATTAAGCTTTGAAGTGCACATTAACAAGGTCACTAAGGCTTCCTTTTTTCATCTTAAAAATATAGCCAGGCAGCACCCCCATCCTGTATCGGACAATTAGAAGCTGGTTCATGCCTTTTTGTTCTCTCGTATTGATTTTTGTAATTCACTGTTTGCTGGCATCCCCCTTAAACTGTTAAGTTGCATACAATGCATGCAGAATGTGGCTGCCAGAATTATTACGCGCAAGCCGGTTACTGAACCTGTGCTGACATCTCTCCATTGGCTGCCGGTCTGGTTTTTGAGTAGAGTTCAAGATTCTTCTCCTCACCCACAAGGCTGTTAACGATGTTACTCCCTTCACATACAAACAGGACCTTCTTCGGCCATGTATTCTAACAAGAGAACTTTGGTCTTCCAAGTCTGGTCTGTTGTGTGTGCCAAGGTCACATCTCTGTCCGAGGTTTTCGCGTGGCCCCCAGGATGTAAAATTCACTTCCACTGGACATTCGTTGTGCTGACTGCCTCGTTTTATTCAAACCGTGCACTTAATACGCACTTATTTTGTAGGGCTTTTTCTATTTTCTGATTCCTTTGTTTCAGGGTTCGATGTTATTGGCGTGAGCCTGCATGCTTGTATGTTTTGTACAGAGCCTTGTGATCTCCAGGTGCAAGGCGCTTTAGAAGTGTAAATTATTATTACCTTCAGTTTAACACGTAGGCTTTTGCGACCAATATTATCCATGAGTGGGGTTTTTTTGGGGTAGATTATGTAAATATAAATGTGTCATTGAACCCGCCACAGAATTCATATTAACGTGAACTAAAACAAAACCTCTTATAGATATTACCTTCCCTGCTGATTTGAGGTCATAAAAACGCATAATGAGACACGCGCAGCAGGCAGCAGTGGCATGGCCTTTGTGCTGCAGATAGAGCCACAGGCCGACTCGGTGATTATAAAAATCTAAATGACTAAATTGGTCACATAAAAACCAGTCAAACAATGATCCGGTGTCATGAGGACTTGCTCACCACATGAGACTCTGCTGGGGTGAGCAAGGGCTGCTCCTCGGGCAGCGGCACGCCCGACGGGTCCAGCTTGCGCAAGCGGCGGGACGGCTTGCGCAGGGGCAGCGGTGGCTGCTTCACCTTCACTCTGGACCTAGGGTGGGGGGGGAATGGTAACGGTCATGGTTTAGATTGCACAGCGGTAACTCTTGTGCCCAATGGCAAGAAGCGCCTGGGTTCAATTCCCGACACCGGCGCCATTCTGTGTGAAGGTTTTATTCCCCCCCCACCCCCCCATGGGCTTTGTCTGGGTTCTCCACTCTCCTCCCATAGCTAATCGTATGCAATTATATTCTGTTCTCACCCATGATGGCAGCAACACGTTTAGCAGTTACAGTATATGCCAATGTCGAGGTCTGCCAGCCACGAGAGGGCTTCAGCAGAGGGAATGTGTAGTTTTGTTATTCCGCTGTTGAAGGAGCACAGACTACAGTGGTTTACTTTAGGGTCAATAATTTGGGTTGCACGGCCAAAATCACCTGACTGTGGCTTGTCTTTAAATTTACATTCGTGAAGATATGTGCATCGTCGGCCTGTTGATGTTCCAATATGCTTGATGATTACACCAACGTCTTCGAGGAGGAATGTCCAAGCCAGGAGGTGTGATGTTTGGATCTTGAAAGAGTTGTTTATTCTGGATGTCTGCGTTGTTCAAGAGCATTCTTCTGGATATGGGTGAGATTCTAGGATGATGACAGCGCGATCCCAGAGGGGCGGATCAGGACTTGAGCCAGCAGCAATATACATTTTTGAGGTCTTCGTTGATGGTTAAGTATGTTGTTGGCAAGAAAAAATTGCCTTTCAGTTTGCACGTCTCTGCAAATATTTAGTGGAAGGTTCTTTATCTTAGTAAAATGGATGTCATTTATTCGAATCGCATGGCATGTCACTGGTGTTGATCACACATTCCAGTGCAGCAGGAGCCCTCTGTAAATATTCTCTGGACTGAGTATGGCTCTCCTATGCAAAGTAGTAACTAATTTTTTTATGTTAAAACATGAGTGAGCATGGAGCGAGTCCCTCAAAATAACAGAATGTGAACACACCTGTGTGAACGTTTATTAACTTCTTTCAGGCTCTCCACCGCCTGCGTGAAACAGTGAGAACACATACACACACACACACACACAAAGACACGCACATCAGTGTTATCAGGAGATATCCAAACGCCCCCCCGGGGTACTAACGTGTCACGTTTCTGTATGCAAGTGTCGCCACCTTTTGGATGTTGAGATCCGCAAGGAACTTTGCATTCTCCCGGATGTTCCGAAGTCTCTTGCGCTCGTAAGATGACAGCTGCTCCATGCCGGCCTGCCGAGGGTTTCGCGCATAAAGTGGCATCAGCACTTCACAGCCTACACACCAAGCTCAAGTTTGTGTTTGGTTAAACCAGCTGGCAACTCAAAGAGACCAGGATAAGAGTCTAATTTGGTCGAGTGATTCAGATCACCAAAAAATTTACAACATTAACTAAGCAAAATTGGAGCAAAAATCAACCAGTGATAAATGTTAACAATAAACCACCGCATTATAGAATAAATCGTAAAACAATGCATAAACATGAATCAATATTAAGCATGATGGATTTTCCCTTTCAAAAGTGTGCTCAGACAAATTACAGGAAGGACTCGACATCTGCGAAGATTAGGTTCTTGACATTCTGCACGAAAGTACAATTTCCGAATGTGGATACGATGTTGATATGGGCGAAAGGGGGTTAGGGTTCCCGAGTCAAACTGAACATACAGGAGAACATGAAAATGTTTCATAACATTATTCCCGTATTGTACACATAAATAACATCCATATAATGAATTACATTTTACAAAAGTACAGATAAGACAAATCATACAAAACCCATCAATAAAATGCCATAACTTGAACATTTAATTAACTTTGGATGATAATGGGGTGTTATGATACTATTTTGGTGGTCAGTGGTGCACTTCCTGCCACACTTTCCCAAATCGCCTTCTCGTTTTTTTCCTTTATAAAACCGTTGACTCGTTTACCATGGAATGGCGGCCAACAGCAAACGCACTACAGCCATGGTGAGCAAGTCTATCCAACACAACTTTCCTTTTTGAGCTAAGCTCGTGACTTTTTTATGCCTTTTGATCTCTTTTTTTATCTCACTTTACCCCATTCAATTGACGCTTAACCCCCCCCCCCCCCCAATTGATTGAAATAAAAAAAACACCACCAATGAGGCAAATACAGCGCAAAAATGGCACAAAAGGCAACGGCACTTGAAGAATAAAAGCTCCAGCATGTGTATGACGGGCACACGATCCACAATACACTCCTGTACTGTGCAAGTAAAGTATCCCTCCCCCAAGATGCGATCATGCCAAATCGCGAATCGTTTAAGGAAAAAGGGGAGAACTTTCAAATGGTATGCAAATATAAATTTGAAACTAAACTATTTAAAGATTTTGTATTTTACCAGGTAAGGCCCACCGAGCTATGTAGCTCTATTTGAGAAGCGACCTGGCCACAAATGATAGCTCAAGTAGTGGCTTATCACGTGGAAATTTATAGCAGCCAAATACTCTAAACGCATGTTTCTAAGTGTGGAGGGAAAAACCGGAGTACCCAAAAAAATCCACACGACCACAGAGAGAGATAGGCATGCAAACTCCATAAATATACAGCAGGCGTCGGGGTCGCATCGTGAATAATCGAATTTCACAAAAGAAAAATCCACGAAGAGGTCTAACTGTACTTTACAAACCAAAGTCGAATTAAGTTACAGAAAAATCAACGTGGGTTTACGGTGATGACTTGAGTGTTTATTGAACAGGCCAGTGCACACGTAGAGCATCGCATGGCTGATGCCCCCCCCCCCGTCACGCATTTTCCTTGAACCCTTTCCTACCTTTCCCTTTGTTCAACCCTCCCGGCCAATCGCCTTCCACTTTCACCCCTCCTCCTGCAGCCCCCCCCCTCCCCATCACTCAGGTGAGCAGTGGTAGGTGGTCCCAATGACCTTATCCCCCATCCTTCATGTCATGTGGATATTTGCGAAGATGTATTCTGATTTATGCACAACGCCCCTTGTGAGTTGTCTTATCCCACTCGTGGTGTGTAATGGCAACCGCCGGACTCGCACGCGTCCCCAATGATTGTTATTGCCATTTGTACCGAGTAACCAAACCTTTGCAAAGGATTGGTAAATTGAGGAAGTCAACCATTAACTGTCCCTTTGTGTGCTCGCAAACCGGGATGAGCGGTGAATTCTTAAATTTAATTCGGGAAGCGTTTTGCGACGTCCCTACATCAGTGCACATGCAGAGCCTGGAAAGAGTTTATGATGAGGGGTGCCTAATGAGGCTATAATGTCGTGGATAGGAAATAAGGGACTGGGCAGCAATAGCCTGTGAGACTTGGGGGAGTATTGCGCTGCATAGTCTACGGGCTGGCATTTTAATGCAAGGCCGGGTGATGCATTCATCATTTTAAAAGGGGGGTCACATTTTCCATGTGAAAGGAGCATCACGGTTGAGGCTCTAAACATCTAATTGGACTAGGGAGCACATCTCTTTACCCCACAGGTCATATACCAAATTGAACTCACCTCCACTTCAGAGTCGCTGCTGCTGCTGCTGCTACTACTACTGCTGCTGGAGTTAACATTGGCCGTTGCGTTGTTTGTCACGGCCGGGGGGCACGGAGGAGCCGGGTCCAGCCTGGGTGCAGCAGTGCCCTGGAGGGCGTCCATGGGTAGCAACAACTCCAGATCCAGCGCCGCCGCTTTGCAGGCGTGGCCGAGCAATACGCTCTGATTCACGCCGACTCCTGCACGACAGTTGCAGCCATGTCTCACCGCACATCCCCCTGCAGGCCTGCAGTAGCCTCACACACTCTGGGATGAGTTATAGAGACTGGATGCTGCATGTGCGAAGAACCCGGGCACGCAAAGTGACTCAAATTTAGCAAATTTGGACCGTGACGCCAGCGCGCAATGGCATATTCGTGCCGAATTACGTCACGGGATGTTTTAACATCCACTGCAAAGCAGACAGGTAGTAATATTTGAAAGGTTAATACGCACCGATGTACAAGCAGTCCTCTACTCACTAACTCGATTCCGTTCCTGAGACCCGTTCGTAAGTCAAAAGGTTCGTAAGTCAGAACACAATCATGTACTGTATTCAAATGCACATACGGTTAGTGTTGCGAAATGTGTTGCGATTCAGCATTGTTAAACTCATAAGAAGAAACATTGTACACTTGCATATAATACTGTAGAGTAAAGAAAACCTAACATAAAGTAAGATTATTTGAAAAAAATCTGTTCCTGATGCTGGCTTGCTTGTCGGAAATGGAGTAATGAGTCCCCACAATTTCACGCAAAAAAAGAGAAAGATCCCCGTGTAGCCTGAACAGACTGTTGGAGCAAGTGCTGTTAGCGAGCACCAATGAAGGTTGGCACGGCACACGAGGGGGTTAGTGGCCAACACCATGGCCGGCCACCTTTGTCTCCCCAGTGGCAATGTTTACACACCACACCAGGTACTCATTTGCGGCTGAGTCGATCTAAGGGAGCCCCAAGACCCATTCAGATAATCGTCACCGGTGTTGGTCGTGAGCGGGAATCGAACTCGGTTCACCGGGTTCGTAGCACGCACACACACACACACACACGTTCACACACATACATGTGCGCGGACACACACACAGACAGACACTCACTCCCAGTGGGATGCTGTGACTCATTACATCTCGTGGAGGATCGCTCCACTGACCAAAATAGTTCCCCGGTTTAGTTCGCAAGTGCAAGTTCACCAGCTGGTTACATGATAAAAAAATTCTCATTGAAGATGGTTCGTAAGTACAGATGTTCGTAAGTCGATGACTGCCTGTATTCACCAGGTCGACCCGCCGAATTCAACCCGCGAACCTCTGGCGCTAACCACTAGGCCACTTCATCCACTGCGGGGGCATCACCTTGACTTTGGTAAGCACTGATCTCTGCTGGCCCTAACATGGTCTGGCGTGTGCGAGGCCGCTTCCCCTTGGACGGCGTCGCCATGTTGTTGCTCAGCCCCTCATCCACCACAAACGATGGCACTAGGTCCGAGACGTTCCGCTTTTGGACCAGCCCCCGGCGCCGGCTGGAGCCGAGCTCAGCCTGTGAAACACCGATACAACACACACACGGGTGAAGTTACCCAGCAGGTGAGGATTCACGCAGGTGGCCAGATGGGTGCACATTCGGTTTTGCCTTGTGGGGAACGGTAGTGCAGTGATTAATGCACTGGGATACGAACCCGGCGACACAATATCGATTCCCGACATACATCGGTGATGAATATCTGAACTGGTTCCTGGCCTTTTCTAGGTCGACGCAGCCTAAAATTAGATGTTGTGATATATAAAACATCGCCGCGATGTAAACAAAGGCGGTAGTGGTGCTGGTCACCCACCCCCTCGTGTGCCATACTGGCACAGATGCTTGCTAAAAACACTTTCCCCAACAGTCTGTGAAGGCTATATAGGGGATATTTGTCTTTGTAACATTCGGGTTTCATCTTCCTCCGACTCAATGTTGACAAAAGCAAAGTACTCTGCTCCTCAGTGGCAAAAGGTCCACATGCAGTCAGACTCCAGTTTGAGCGTGCACCTCCAAAACATTGCAGTGGAAAAAAGTGTGAAACCTTGCAGTTGTCGGCACACATACTCCTCCCTCATCTCACGATGCTTCTCTCCACGCACTCACCGACCGCTCTCTTCCAGCTCTACTCCCCTCCGTGCACTCTTTGCTCTAGCAACCAAGACTTTCTGTGAAAGGCCCCAGTCAACCTACCCTCAGGATGTTGCTCATTTTCCTCTGCTACCCCCAGTCCGGAACCGCCTTCCCCAAGTTATCCGTGCTGTTGACTACCTGTCCCGGTTCAAGTCAAGGCTCCAGATCTTTCCTTCCTCCCTCTGCCTACGACTGCCTCTACACAATGTGCCCAGTGTGTCTCTAAAGCATCTGTAGAGATGCTGTCCCACTTGGATGCGATGTAAACCCAAACTGCACGGTATTTTAGCTACCGTGGATGGCTGATGGGCTGAGGCAGCCCCCAACAAGGCTAGCTGCCCTGTTGGCCAAACACAGTATTATAATTGATGAATGTCCAGGTTTTTTTGGGTTACATCGTGTAAATATTCATGTATCGTTCAACCCGCCACCACCCGACACAGCTAATTCGTAAGGTTTGTCACGTAAACAAAACATGCCAATTCGTTACTAGTACAGCACACCAGTGTGTTGGAGAGTAAATCCACAACGTTAAAAAAGTCGAGGACGTTTCACGAGTAATTACAAGCATCATCAGGCGACAGCCAAATTTGTGGTGGTGGCGGATTTAATGACAGATTCATATTCCTTGTAAAAGGTTTCAGTTTGGTGTTTTAACATCTTAACACCTGTTTTGTTGCCAGAAAAAGGGGAAAACCTATTCTCACATTTTGGTACTGGCAGATTCATATTTACTGATGTAGATTAATAAATACGCGATCTAACGCAAAAAAAAAACCTCGATTATGGATATTGGTCGCGAAAGCCTACGTGTTAAATTGATGAATGTGTTGAGTTGTTTTGTTGAATGAGCATTTAGGCACCCTGAACTCCTATTTACAGTCTTAAGCCATTGTTCGAAATTCCACATTATGGCAGGGGTGAGTGCATCCATTGGGCAACTACTGTTAAACTTCCCCACAACTTGGTACTCGAAACAGCGCATAAACGCGAGAATACAATGGACCTAGTACTCGGTAATATACAGGAATCCTCCGCAATAAATAAAGGATGCATTCCTGGAAAATGCTACTTAACTCGAAATTACTTTAAGTGAACTCGAATTTCCCATAAACATTTTTAAATCTAAGGTTGCGTTCCTAGCTGACATTTCTGGAAAAAAAGTGTGACTAAATGTCAGGAAGTGTACAAAACTGCATATTATTATAATGTACATTCATGTTAATGAATAATAAATACAAATAATTAGATACAACTTAAGAGTTGGTTGAAAGGGGCTGGTTGATCAAGGCCTTTTGGAGTAAGCATTGGTGGCGTTATACAGACGGAGTAGGATCAACTGCCTCTTCTTGTAATGATGACGCTGGAGCTACAGGAATGTTGACCAGAGAAAGCTGGATTTTTTGTGGGGGTTTTGGCATTTAGAGAGAGAAGCGAATGCATTTTGCTATAAAAGGTTGTCGGAACTGTGCTCTGCGAATTTTTGTGCATAGACTGAGTGGTCCGCCGGCCAAAAATAAGTTTGAGAAACACCACTGTAGTTGATGTTGTGTAGTTGTTGCCGCGGCTGGTAATGTTGTACATTACTGTAGTTGGTTACTGGGGTCCTCAGGCACGGCCATGGTACGCGATGTGATCCGTACATGGACACTTCTTCCAAGCTGATATCAGAGACGTAGGGGGTGGTTAATGTCCATGATTGAGGAGCACATCCCTCCAATGTGCTCCTCAATCAGCCCAACCATCCGGTCACCAGACCTCTACCCTTCACCTACCCTCATCCATGCCCAGCCATAGCACCTATCTACATTACCGCTTCACGCGTGTGCCCCATCTGTCGCCCGCAATCGCCGTCACACTCCACCGCCTTCCCTAACCCCTACAACATCAGCAGCTGCGTTACTAGGTCCTGTCCCTCCATCCCTTCCGTCACCACCCTCACCGACAGCCGCTCCACCCCACCCATTGCTCCCCTTTTGCCCCCCGTGTTCCGCCGTCGGCTTGCGTTGTAAAGTGCCCTGGAAAGGGCGCTGCTGTATAAATCCTAAATAGAATACAACACGGATAACGCAAGACAGATATTACACAACACCGGAGACGTAACGCAACACAAAGCTGTCCCGCAACAGGCGGCACAGCACAATGTCTGCAACACAAAGTTACATTGCGCAACGGGCAACAGGTAAACAACACCAAGGTTACACAACATAAAGGTAGCACACCACAGATAACACTGCACAACACAAACGTTACACAACACAGGTGACATAACAAAGCCACGGTGCCAACACACGTGTACACAACAGGTGACGCGATACAATTGTAACACAAAGGTTACAAAATAGTGACACAACAGTGACACAACACCACCAACACACACACAGAACGCGCCACACGCCCGGGTACGAGCCAGAGGCAGGAAACGCACGCGGGGCCGAGTGGTCGCGCGTCTCGGGCCGTGCATCGCAGCCACGACGGCGGCGGCGGTGGTGGTGACACACCGGCGGCACTCACGCGTGGGGAGCTCGTGGTGATAGCGAGACGAAGCCTCCACTTTCTCCAGCAACAACAACCACAGCCGCCACCACCACCACCACGCACCCGCGTACTTCCCGCCAAGCAAAATCGCCGCCTGTCTCGGCGCCTCACGGCCCCGCAGCCCGCGATTGGTCGGAGGGAGGTTCACGGGCCCGGGCCAATGGGCGATGCCGTCACCACCC
>JAAXLI020001971.1:0-16133 GCA_014621495.2 Entosphenus tridentatus
ACGCCGGCTTGTGCCCGCCCTCACAGTCGGCCATATTTGCGGAATACACCACGCCGCCGTTGACCCTGGCCATTGACTGAGGCAACCCAACGTTACTACCAGCTCCCTCCGCAGGAATGTGTTCATGGGACGAGAGTCTGCATAACATTTTCTTTCTGCAACTAATCTGTCAGGGGATAGAAGTGAACAGTGATGTAGTCTGAGCACCTTGAAAAAAAATCACAACTGGACTTTATGTAAGCCATGTTCGGCAATCATACGCATCTAAGAGACAAATAAAACATCTCTCTCTCTTTAAGATAAAACTAATCAATAATGTGAGAATGTTGCACATCGTGGAAATAAAATCACAGGCTATTGCATTAAAACTATCATATCGAACGAATGAGACAGGACCGAAAAAAAACATCTCAATGACAACCCTCCATCTATATATATTTTACCCCTCTGTATGTTATTATCTCCCGTTTTAAACAATCAACCAGTTATACACAATACATTGCATATTAATCTCTGACGAAACAGCTACATTTGTAATCCGCATGATATTTAGAAAAATATAGAGACCATTCATTGTACTATCAGTGTGTATTACCTGTAGAATATATTTTATCCAGCGAAATTTTAACTTAGTATCATAGCTGTGTTTTGTTTATGAAGTTTACTTAAATAAAATACAAAAAAAACAATATGAAGCATAGCTGGTCTTCTAACTCATCTCAACATAATATAAGACACCTGAAAATAACCCAGTGTACAGCTGTTGATCTGTTCATTTCCTAGTTCTTTTTATGAGGCAGGAGCACCCTAGACCAAGTTTTCTCCAAAGACAAAGATCCCCCGTATAACCTTAACAGACTGTTGGGGCAAATGTTGTTAGCGAGCATCACCTATTGAAGGCCGGCACGGCACACGAGGGGGTCGGTGGCCAGCACTACGCCTGGCCGCCTTTTTCACCCAGTGGCGATGTTTACACACCGCACCAGGTATTCATTTGAGTCTGAGTCGACCTAGGGGAGGCCAATGACCGTAGGCGTGAAACGAATTCAGGTTGCCGGGTTCGCAGTGCAGCGCGCTAACTATTGCACTCCCGCTCCCCACAATGGGCACATTACCCACAGTTCTCCACCAGGCAGAACATCACTTTCCCTTTCCTTTAGTTGGTCGACATACTTTACAACTACATGCGCACAACTTCAAAGGCCACCTGCCCTAGAACGCACATTTGCTTTGGTTTATACCCTGTGCGTTCTTTACAAAACGGAGTGTAAAATGGCAGCCTTCACCGAGACCACTCTGTTAAGCGAGAAAACACGACTGATTTCATCATCAACTTGGCCACTGAACATCAATCCCCTATCTGCCGGTCTCCAGATCAACAAATCGTAAAAAACGTATATATACTGAAGGTACAATTTACAAATTATGCATTGTCTAAACATTTTGGACGGACATTGTCCTATTATAGTACATTTATTCCAACAATAAATTGTATTAATATACAGTGTTTTGCTTTATAAAGCTTTGGTTTCAAATACAAATAAAAACCAATGCTTTCCGTTACACCCATCGCACATTTCATTGTTTTTAATGCTTACATTGATTCACGTAATACTGACGCAGCGTATGTCAAAAAAATCTCATTAAACCATTAATTTCCTAAATTATTTACAACTAAATATAAAATACACATTATGGAATGCGTTAAATTGCGTTGTCTCATACATTTTCATTGTGTTCGTGATGAACAATGCCCAACTGTTGCTGCTCTAGTGCTGAACAATTTGTGTCCAGCACTAGGCACAAAGGCTTCATACATTGTCACGAGTAATTCTGACCATGGGCATTTTCCAAAGCTTTTTGTTTGTATATTTTCAGTTGAATAGGGTTGCAGAATCTTTAATCATTGAAAACAATGCCACTGCTTTATCGCCCTGTTGACCAATGGTTTCAATGTGGATTACTGTCGATGCTGTAATACTCATTGGCACTGAGTGGAGGTTTAATGCCATCCTTGTGTAGTGTAACACAAGTCGGAGAGGAGGTAGTTGCAGGAGGTACCTTCTTTATTGTAACACTCTTTAGGTTCACACACAGGCTCGCCTCCTTCCTTCTCATTGCCATACAGCCCAGCCTATACACAACCCTAGCCGCGTTACACTGACGGCGTCGACCGAGACAGCCAACAACTGTCAGCGACGAAGGCGGTGAAGACGACAGCGACGGCGAGACGAGTCCACTCCCAGAACCGGCAGCCCTGAGCTCTCGCTCGCCGCTGCTTTTATTCTACTCGGCGCGGCCTGGCCACACCTCCCTTTCTCGAATCCACTAGCGGGTTCCAGGGGCTTCCCAAAGAGGTCTTCTGTGACCCTTGCCCCAGTTCCTTCGCCCTGCCGACACACCCGTGTATATGCTCGACGGCATCGCAGTTGCCGCTGCTGGACGGGAGTCGGCGCTATGTTACTACACTTGTAATAAGCACCTCAATCTAGTTGTTGCTGTTGAGATTCGTTCAATTTTTTTTATCACAAATAATGTGATATTACTGTATATGAAGAAGGGTCACATTAGGGAATTAACAAATCATCATTACCATCGTCGACATCATCATTATTATCATCAATAGCAAGAGTCTATGTAGGAAGATGTTTTTGTGTATTATGCTCCAGACAGGACCACTTACTAATACAGTAGAACCTCGGAGATCGAACGCACCAGAACTCGAACAAATCGGTGTTCCAACAATATTTCCGAACATTTTTTGCTCCAGAAACCGAACGAAATTCGGAGGTCAAATGGGCAATCGCGACTTGAAAGAACCTGTACGGCTGAGACGCGTATGGCCAGCGTGCATGACGCAACAACAAATCTCTTTAGATAAGTTTTTAGTCAGAAAGAGCTCAAGTGACTCACAGTTAGTGGCAGAAAAGAGGCACAAAGGAGAAAGAACCCCAGAAGGGCAGTTACCTGACGTTGTTATGGAAGGGGACTCCCCTTCCAAACAATAACACCACCACCTCCTCCTCCTCACCACCTTCCACTCAATCCATTAACTCTCCTTACTACAGGTAAAGTGAAGTTCAATGTTCATTTATTTAATTTATTACATATATTTATTCATTTATTCCATTCATTTATTTATTGTGTTTCTTGTTTTTTTGTATGATTTTATGCATGTAATTACTGTAAACTACGTGTAAAAATGCTTTATAATGAGATATTTCTTGTGTCTGGAACCAATTAATGTAATTTACATTCATTCTTATGGGGAAAATTAATTCGGTGTTCGAACAAATCGGTGTTCGAATGGCCTTCTGGAACGAATTAAGTTCGATCTCCGGGGTACCACTGCATGTCAAGGTTTATTTACTTCATAGAACCAGCAATGTCAATAAATGTACACATTTTACAACCATAACAGCGAGTACTGTACTCTGTTTTTCTTTTGGCTGCACTTACTGCGACCACATGAATTTATTTCTGAACGTGACCTTTAGCCAATACTAAATACGTTAAAGCGCTGTTAACCGTTTGTCAATTGCAGCTTAATTTGTAAACCCTTATAAGTATTTGACTATAATTGCTATATTTGTGCTCTTAGGTATTTTATGCAATGATAAGCCTTTACCAATCACTTCCAGACTATATTTTTAGTTGCAGTACTCTCTACACATCGTCAGAAACAATTGCAGTCGGCCGAATTTTTTATTTATTACTTTTGGAAAATAAATATTGTTTTCGATGTGTAGTTTATTAGTATTCATGACCGAAATAAATACATATTTCAGATTCCAAGAGAGCAACATATTTATTAATCATGCACTTAGTGCGTTATATGTGCATGCTGTTTTACTTAGGGAGATTCTCACCAAAACGTTGCCTTTGGCTGCTAAACTCCACTTTCTATGCAGGAAATGGAGTCCATTTGAGAGGTTTTCAAAAGGTTGAGATGAAAAATATTGATAGGCCAGGGCTTATTCCCTGCCAGTGGTGTTAAAGTAGTAACTATTGCACTTGTATTATCAATTTTCTAATGTGTATTGAAAATGTGAGTACTGCAGTGAGTGCAAGTTAATATTCAATCTTGATTTGAAGTTTTCGTGACTGCAGGAATCCATACTCTTTGGTTATTTCGGTAAAGTCACGTAGGTAACTGTGGTTGTCCCACCTGATGACGTTTGCTTGTGTTGCGATCGAAACGTCGTGATCTATTATTTTTCTACCTACAAGTTAATATCATTCAACTCTCAAAAGTTGTTTGTTTTTACCTCGTGTGTGGTTTGATTTTATGAACGTGTAAATTAATATTTATATCATACGTATATGTTAATTTTTAAGTCAGGGTAAGTTAGACCATGGAAGCTCCCTGGAACTTGAGATCAAATTCGTTGAGGCGAATGATGACATATTAAACGTTTACAAAACATTATTTTCAGCATTGTTTAGTATAAAATGGTAAAACTGTTTATTCAAGCCCCCAGCATTATAAAAAAAAATGCACATTCGCTTCACAAATATTTGGCTTGGTTTTGTGCTGCTAAATCCACCCCAGTTATAAACATCGAAAACACGTGAAGCAATCAGGCCCCCCCCCCCCCCCTCATTCTCTGCTGAGGACATCCAAAGCGAAAGTGCCTCCAGATGTGCGGACGACCACATCGTGTGTGAGCGGGGCGCTTCTGGCGCGCTCATCGCCATGCCGCCCTTTCACTGCGCGCGGCATTCAACACCGCCGCTGTGTGCCAGCCTGACCGGCCGTGGCCCGGTGGGTATTGTTAATGGGCGTAATGACACAGGTGAACGCGTGGTGGTGGGGGGGTGATACCACCAGGGAAAAGCTTGGAGCACTTGTTGTTTCACTTGATTGGGTTAGTGGGGAGGGCACACAGCATGGATGCCGTTGCTGAGAGAGGGTTTGTTCCACCACTTGCCCTGCCCCTGAGGCCTCCTTCACCTCTCCTAATGCCTTTTACACCAGAGGATCGATATGCCCCCCTTTCTCTGGTTTCTGCCGCATATGTTGAACCCAACGCAGGTGTGCATGTGTGCACACACGTGTGTGTGTGTGTGCCTTTGTGCATGTGTGTGTGGTTAAAATACTAACCTCTCATTATGACCATACCACCACTCTAACGTTCCCATTCATTCATAAGCATCAAGCGCACACTTTTCAAGTTGTATATCGTTTCCTGTACAGCAAAAAAAAATATTGCCCAGGAAAAATGGAACATGAAACCACTCATACGCACGTTTGTGGATCTGTGCCCCGTTGCACACTGGCACATGTTTCATGGCACGTAAGACGTCCATGTGCAAAAGCAACGTCACTTTACCGGACAGACACTTGTTTTCTGCTTGCAGGAGGGTGTAAATATTACGATTTTAAATGTAGCATATGTAATAATACATAATTATTATGTAAAAAATACTCTCCGTTATTTTTCAGCTGGCTTGCGCTGGAGTCAGAACACTCAACTCACAGTTAGAAGATTTCGTGTTAAATCCCATTGGGAAGGTAAATGAGCCTGTCATCTATATGAGATGGCAAAATAAATACAGTGCAACTATGTGGAAAGTCAACAGTAGTCGTCGTATAAGAAACTGGGCCCTGCTAGCCCTGCTAGTTGAATGTGCGATTTTCACCAATGGCCCAGTACCCTTCAACGGAGATCAGCGGTGCCCCTTGTGCTGAATTTCCGCAACCTCCGATTGGCACGACTGACTACATACTGGCTAAGGCCATCGACTCACGACACTTTTGAACCTCGTCTAATCACAAGGTGATTGCTCAGATTTGAGCTCAGGACCTCACGAGTGCCAGCTCAGTGCTCTGACCTCTGAGCCAACCAGCCCCTTCACAACTCAGTTTAATATCACATTCAATGGCATCACCACTTTTGGATGCTTGATGTTGTAAATTTAAGCCTGTAGGCAGCCTACAGCCAAGTCAAACTCTAAATCACCATGCTATAAATATAAGCATCAGTGCATGTGTAGTGAGTCCAACTGAGTCGCAGACGTTTCTCTTTAGAGGCAACACATTTATTATAACATCAACACGTTAACACAAAGGGGTAACTGCCCCTTCACCAGATACAGCCTAGGTTGGTGACCACCCAGCTAACTACCCTATACGAAGGGTCTGACCCTCACTCGGGTCCCGGCCACGTGTTGATGCCTCGTAGGACGTAGAGCTTCCAGCTTGTAGAATGCAGCAACCCCGGTCCCTCTCAGGGACCCACCTTATATCCTCCCGGTTCGGTCCGCTCTGCCCTCGGCCCCACCCGCCTTCTCGAGCGTTCTAGCTTCCTCTCGATCCCCCTCGAGAGCTCTCCCTGGACACGTGATCATCCCCCTAGCCCCCCCCCCCCACCTAGGACCTTCTCTGTGGACACTCCAGATCATGTGTCTATGGGGTCAACCAGAGTGCCATGGCCCGGGGCAACCCTGCCCCTGGGCCGACACTCTCCCTCTACACGCTACGCGTGGTGCCCGCGCTATCCCAGCACTCACCAAGTCCCACTAGGGCTGGTACTACACCAGGCTACAGGGTGTACGCGATGACGGTGCATCGTTCGCCTTGCTGTGCTAGAGCCGGCCTCACACAACAACTCAGTGCTGCCCGCGACGTAGGAACATATCACAGTGACATCCCCGACGTCACTACACATGTACAACACTGGAATTGAGTAAACTTTATATATGTATATTCCCTATCCCTGTTGGAGATATAGAGCCACCAGGATTTGTGTAACTTTCAGAAAAATATTAATGGTGAAAATTCTGAAACATGGCATGTTGGGGAAGTTCTGTGCTTGCCACCGAAATCTGACATGCCCTGCAGACAAAAATGCATATACATTACATCCCCACAAATGCTTATAATATGAATGCATCAACTGCCATCTTTGTGTAATTTAATATGCTTCATTAGATTAAGTATCCCATATTTAACCTGGTGAAACCCTAATAAGATTATGCATCTATATCGCCATGGAGTGCTCCAACATAAAAACAATCGGGATGCAGTCTCATTTTAAGTAGAAAATAATAAGTCTGGTTGATGCTCATTATTTATCATCAGTAATGTTTGATTGAATTATTAAGAGTTTAGAAATGTTTTATAAACGTATGCGTTTTGTTAATATTTGCGTCTCAGTGGCATTTAATTGTAAACGATGCAAGCATGGACTGTAAATTACCAGTTTGAGTATGCAAGAGCAGATCACAGTAATAATTTGGCTAATTATGCTATAATTGCTTGGGCAGTGAGTAACTACAGTAAATATGGTGCATATGCTCATGAGGTACACTTCCATGCACATGTTGTATACACAGCTGCAGCAGTGGAAAATCAAGATGATAGCCTTAACCCTTTCAGCAAGAATACAGATGTTCAGATGTTCAAACACCAAATATATACCTATCACAAGGATTCAAATTTATATTAACCACACATGCTTATGATAAAACATGCAAACAAGTATGCTTTGATAATATAATGTATGCATTGTCCTTCAAACTGAGTGACCTACACCAGACAGAGCTCGACCTGAGCTCTTAATGCTTGATTTTTCCATTGTTTTTGTGCTCTTCACCTTTTGGTATTCTTTGTTCTAACACTGGTGACACAAGGCCTAAAGGAGGCTCTCTCTGGTATAGGACACTCAGTTTCCAGGACAATGCATACATAATTATTAAAGCATGTTTTATTGCATGTTTCACCACAAACATGTGGTGGTTAATGCAGATTGAATGCCTTGTGATAGGTGTTTAAAGGGTCCCACTGAAAATTCAAGTTCGTGTCAAAGTGTCTATCTGCACAAGCGAGCAATTAGATGGTGTTCATCGCCGTTGATGGCCTTGAGCCAATGGTGAAAATGTCACTCATCTCAAGGTGGGTGCCAATCACCCCGAGGGAAACCCCAAATATTGCAACCTATTTCATCAAACCCAATGGAATAATGGGCTGAGTCAAACCAAGTATGGCATTTTAATTCAAAGTCTTTCAATTGAACTGAACATCAACCACAATGCAGGCTGAATCTTTATGTAGTCTTAGGCCTTGTGGACGTGTTGCACGTCTGCCCATTGTGCTCTGGCCTCAGTGTTAAAGTGGGTGCATTATATCCTTTAAGACTATTTTGTGTGTGTGTTCACGCAATCAATCAGCCTTTAGTGATGAAGCGATAAATGTCACCCACCAGCTCCCCAATGATGGATTTCCCTGTCGATCCTGCTGAGTGGGGCTAGTCAAGACTGCGCCGTCTGTGGACGTCTTCACCTGCAGAGTGCCATGATGGATCAGTGCGATCCTTAGAGCCCCCACTGAAGCAGCCTGCTCAAGGCACCTCCTCCCAGGCCCTGTGTCAGCTCTAGAATCACGTAATGCGTGGACAATACTTGAGTAGCGCGCCCTGTCTGTAAGGCAGAGACGGGTGGGTGGGTCAAGGGGGGCTGGTGGCAGCAGATACCACCCACCCTCGTAAAACACTGCCCGGGTCAGTACGTGGACAAAGAAATCTCACGGGGGGGGGGGGAGAGGCACAGTCACTGCTCTGCCTCTCATGTGCAGCGTGTGACATTGCAGCGATGTAATGTCACACACTGCATTACGTGGCTTGCCTGTACCGATGGGGTTCGCCAAGAGATGGACAAAAATGCCGTATAATTAAGCACGACACAAACAAAATGTCTCGGATGTTTTGTTAAAATGCGACATTTTTCGGTTTTCTAAAGTGAAGATGCGTGCCTCTACAAAAGGGAATGGGTGGTGTCGTTGTGTCGTGCATTGTTGTATTGGTTAGCTCACTGCGCTATAAATCCAGCAACCTGCGTGAAATTCACAGCGACGGCTAAATTGAGTGGTGAGTGGCGTCTGATCTCTGGTGCTGAGCTTCCCCCCTTTGCCATCCGACTCTGACCAGCGTGGTGAAGTTTGTCAAAAAGGCCCTGGTGACTAACATAGCATGTTGAGGCCTTGATCTAGTTGGAGATTAACAAAGGGCTGTGAATGATTAAATTAGATGAAAGAGAAAATGTTGTGCTTTTATTTGGTGTGAAAATCTTTTGAGGGTAGAAATCACAGATTAATATATTTTTTTCTGAGAAAATGTGGTTTATGTTTTCCAAAGTTAACAAGTAAATCATGCATTATTTCTACCCAAATAACTAATATGCTTGGAAACTATGACTGTTGTTTGGGCAAGTTTATGTTTCATGAGCCATATGGCATCATGACTTAAAACTTTCGTGACTGCAGGAATTCATATTCTTTGAGTCTTTCGGTAAAGACCCAAAGAATATTTGGCTTTACCGAATGACCCAAAGAATATATATGGCATCATATTTAGATAAAAGCTAAAATTTTGCTGTTTTGTTGCCAGAAAAAAAGGGAAAACCTATTCTCATGGAAATATCAGTTTGGCTTAAGATGTGACACTTTTATTGCTTTTTTAATCAATGGAAAATTTAAGTACTATAACCATTCACTAACAATTATTTGAATGTTGTGGAAATTTTAAAATGCATTAGAAAAACACCCTGCAAAAAAAGTGACTTTAAAAAATGCACGGATTTTCACGAAGTAAGATTTGCATTACACATATCCACTTAACGTACGTGAATAAGAAAATTAATATTTATTTTCAATTTAGAACAAAAAATTGTAGAGAGCCCCCAAGACAAGACTAATCTTGTCTGTGTGATGCAACCTACACAGACATAATACGCATATTAAATGAGTGCACTTCATTTCCAAGGGAAATATGAGAGATATATGTACGGTATTGACCACTGCGTACATTGTTAAAAATACGAGCTTGGATATTTCTATATGTGATAGGATGTATTATTAAAGCCCAGGATAATACCACGTGTGACACGGATTTATACCATTCATAAGGCGTGTGCGAAGTCCACTTCATTCAACACATGTCCACACGCCCATAAAGCCAATGGACATTACAATCTTACACACCTACAAATTGGTTCCATACACACATTACAGGCTGTGGCAAATAACGAATTTCATGAAATGCGCTGAGACAAGAAAAATGCGAAGCCCCCATCTAGCCAAATTTGTAAACATTAAACAACATTCTTGTGTACCGCTTCAAAGTGACTCGTTTTAAAAAAAAAAAGATTTCAATAAATAGTTTTCTGGTTTGTTGAAATAAGTTGATCTCATTTAGCTCGACTTTCTCCATGCAGAGACGGCTAAAAAACGAAATGATTTACAACTCGCAAAACCCGTGCTGTTTGATGTTGCTGAACTGGGCCGCTGTGGAACACAGGCGAGCCAATGCATGTCCCGCTCTGCACTGCGCCCTGAGTGTTCGGAGTAAAATCCCGCATCATTGTAAGACGTCTTTTGTCTCTGTGCTCTCGTTTAAAGTAAGAAAAATCAACGCACAAGAGCATCCAATCGCTGCGGGAAACTCGGAATGAACCAATGGGCGCACCGCGAGTTTGATATCAGGGAGGAGAGACGAGAAGGGGAGGGAGCCCAAGTGGACTTTAATGCCATTACACACATCTGCTCTCACGCATAGCCAGCCACCATCCGGCGGGGCTTGCGCCAGAGGCGGGCTAGACCAAAGTGCATCTCCTCACCACTGCACGGCGGCAGTTGTCACCGCTGCGCAGTCCGCATAGCAGCGTGCATTCCACGGCCCTTGCGCGGTGCATTTGGCCCGAGGAGCTGTCACCCTCCCGCTACCTTCTCCTCCCCGTGCGCTACAGTTTCTTCCTCGTCTCTCTCTCTCTCTCCGCCTGTCCACCTCTCTCGACATGTGGCCCAGAGTCGGGCTGCTCGTCGCCTCGCTGGTGAGTCTCAGGGAGAGGAGTGTGTGGGGGGGGGGGTGCTGCTGAGCCGTGTTTGTGCCCTGCAGGAGGGAGCGCTCGCTCGGGTTCGCGTCCTGGCCACGCACGCGCTGTGCGGCACGTTGGGTGATTTTGATGAACGGCCGCGCTCGTTTAACGCGCACTTTTGAGACGGGGCGGCAGCCCTGGTTTAGTAGGGCTGAACGATTTTGGGAAAATATCTAATTGCGATTTTTCTGATAGATATTGCGATTTGTTTTGCGATTTTTTTTAATTCAAGCTTTAGTTCAATATTCACTGTGTAATAGATTTAAAACAGGTGATGGAGCATTCGCACATGATACCATCAAAATCTGAACTGCTCTATATATCTTGATTTGATGCAAGGATGATAACTTAAAATATATGAATTGCTTGATCTCATTTGCTGGATGCAATTACCAGCGAAACGTCGTACTAAAAAATTGTAAATGTTGTGGTTTCACGCTTCAATACACCGGTGGACTAAAGCAGTGAACTATTTGTCTTTTGTCAACGTGACACTTTTTTGCTGATTGGCCGTGTCGGGTGGTGGAGGGTTACGACACATTTATAAATAACGCGATCTAACCTAAAAACGTTGATTAGGAATAATATTGGTCGCGAAAGCCTACGTGTTAAACTAACATGTATTTATTAAAATGTTTTAATTGAAACAGAACAATCAAACATAGATCAATTGTTAAGTTAAATAAATAAAGTTATAATAATAAAAAAATAAACAATTCCAATAAGAAAGTACTGTAATCGGACTTTTCAAATCGCAAAAATTCGCAGCCTTTGTGATTTGCCAATCGCATTGTTTCAAATTGCGATTTCGATTTGAAATCGATTAATCGTTCAGCCCGAGTTAAGGGTACCTTATACTTCTTTATTTAACCAGTGTGAGTACAGAAGATTTGAGTTGTGATCTGCATGGACTTGTAGTAGTTGTTAGTGCGTTGCTATAGCACGTGCTTCAATTTACGTATGTTGAGATTTGTTTCGCACCGTACATAGTCAACCGTGCTAATCGGAGGTGCGGGGAAGGATAACAAACTAAACACAAAGACCAGTGCTCTATTAATGTATACCTGAAATGTAGTTGTAATACTACTAAACTCTGTACTACTTGATGGCACACTTGACGTGTATATATGCACGAACTACGGTCGTTGATATTTTAGATGCAATGTTTTAACCTGCACGTGAAATTATAAATAAGGGTGACTGGCGGTAGGGGCTGTAGCGTGGATGCTTGTCATCCCCCAAAACATGCCAACGTTGGATGTGATTGGAGCCAATATTGTGCCAATAATGTGAGCGCTATTTGGGCCCCACGTTCCATATTTACGGGGATTTAGTACGTGAATTGTGACATGTATATGGGCGTGCGCATATCACAATGACTTAGGCGCAAAGTATCGTCAGCAACCTCAAAAGTGAGAGCGCATCTGCGCATGCCATGGCATGTGCGCTGCTGAAATATTTCTAGGCCGAATAATAAGTGCTGTTGGGATGAATCTAACGCGAATCTAACATAATTAACTGCTGGTGTAATGACTTCTTAGGAAATGTCTGATTCTAAGGTCCGCCTGGTGTATGTCACGCATCTTTCTGATTGCCCATTCATTGATCTGCGACGAATATAGTTGTGCTTGCAGATGTGTTGTTCACAGCAACTCACGACTCTTCGCATGTGTTGCGCTGCCAGGTTTGATTTAGGGAATATAATAATCTACGACACATGGAGCAGCCGGCGGAAGGCGGTGGGGTTTTATTGGTCGTTGAACGGTGCTCCGTAGCCTGCTCTGCGAGGCGATTTTATTAACGTTGGGTATCGTCCCGTTTTAGGCGACTCAACGTTTCAAATGCAAGTAAATGTATTGTTTAAAACTTTAAACCACACGAGCCACGACACCGAATACCCCACGCAATTTTTTAGTTTTATAGTTGTGTACGTGCCGCGATTGTAATGATTACGATATCCATTTTCCATGAAATTCGCGTGAAAGTTATTTTACGAATGGAGACTCACATTTCACAAAAGTGGCCTTGGTGAGACGATTTTGTAGTAACGCACTAAGACGGTCACTGCATCGCGCACTTTGAGATGCGCTTCTGCGGCCGTCTGGAACGCTCTTCTTTCCGATATTAGGAAGCCGCTGGAGCTATGCACTTTTAATCTAGATTGGAAACTCATTTCTTTAGAACTGCTTTTTCTGTTTAGTTTGTTGTCCTTCCCCGCGCCTCCGATTAGCACGGTTGGCTACGTACGGTGCAAAATAAGTTCAATATATGCGCACATCGCGTGCGCGAGTCCATGACAGCACGACATTGAGCCAAGCGTCGATTTAAATTTTGACATTACAGTCGATATATTTTTAAAAAAAATTGTATTCTATTTTCACGAAGAAAAAACACACCTGCGTCGTTTGTGCATACTTCACATTGACTCGTAAAGGCGATACATGCGATAGATTAAGTAGTTGCACGTAGCAATTTTACCAAATTCGCGAGAATGTTTACAATGGACGGGATACATTGAGTGCAAGAACAGAGACCCGACTGACACGTGTGAGCAGGAATTGCAAACAATAATACAAAAGTAACACACACATAAGATCATAAAGGCAAGAAAAAATAACCGCACTGGCACCTACTCTTTTTTTTGCCTCGAATTCTCTTGTTTTGTTTTCGTTGCGATGTGAGCGCTGATAGGAGGTGATTACACGTGGCCACATGGGCACAATGAGGCTACGGCGTGACCAATTATGCCGGTCACGGCCTCATTGCGCTGCTGTTGTTGCTCCACCGTTGCTCGGCACGCTGTTTTGATAAGCTCTCTGTGAGCCTCTTAAACGCTCTCGAGTGAGACAGACTGAGGGATGTATAAAATGCCTTATTGTCCAGCACATCAAAGGGTGGTGAGCTTCGGAAAGGGACACAGATAAGCGTGGCTTTTCCGTGCCAATGCACCCCGCCTGGGTGCTGCCCTCCCCTAACGGTTGTGCCCAAGACGATGGGCTGGGAAGGGCATTTTGTAGCACGGATTCTAAGCTAAATACCACGTTGACGTTCCTCTGCTCGTAGCTTTGTTTGGTTTCACATTTGAATCGTCTTTGAATAATGTACTGACCTCTCATTCTCACGATGGATACTGAACTTGTTTTTTGCTTCGGTGCACCTGTTGACTTTATTTGTTGTGCGTCGTATAAATATATGTGAATGTGTATTTTTTTATTGAACAAAAATGTACGCATCAACATAATTATCCATTGCTACTACTACTTAGGCATCGAGACCACGTCTTCCAGCTCTCCTTTCCGTTATAATTTCTTGGGCTCAATTTTTATGCCATTCAAGCACGATATATAGACTCGTGTTCATCAGGTGCAGTTTGAACATAACTTCCTGAATTTTATTTTTGTGTTTAGTTTATTGTCCTGTTACCGCACCTCCGATTAGCATGGTTGGCTACGTACGGTGCGAAAGAAGAACAATTATTTGATTTCATTGGCGAGTGATGACAATGAACAGGCCTTGATGTGTACACCTTGGATACGTGGTTTTCAGTTGGTCCTCTTTCTTGTCACTATTTCACTGAATAATTTCGAGTGGCCCTCTCACTTAACCCTTCCCCCACAGCAGCCCTCACCCCCAGCCGCTTTTCTTATTCCCACACAACCCATTTCTTTCCTCTATCCCCTTCTACTAAATTGACATTATAAGGTCGCACCCAATACACACAAAGTACTTGCCACAAATTAACCACAATACCTTGCTGCTCTCGTCAAGGAGCATAAACCATCATGCAGACTCCAGTCATCCTCTCAGCGGCTTTTGGCTAGCTATCGAACAAAGAAGGTCACTGCATCACACACTTTCTTCGACCTCCTGGAACGCGCTTACTTCCGATATTAGGAAGCCACTGGAGCTGTGCCAATTTTAAATCTAGACTGAAAACTAATTTGTTTATAACTGATTTTGTTATGTTTAGTTTGTTGTCCTTCACCCGCAGTTCCGGTTAACTGTTGGCTACGTACGGTGCAAAAGAAGTTCAACATACATACCTTCACACACCCTTTCACTGGCTGTCCATCTCCTCCTCACTCGCTCGGCTCCTCACTGACTCTTCCCTAAACTCCTGCAGTCTACCTATTCTCTAACCTTCCCCAATAGCTCCCCCATAGAAGGCAGAACAAGTTATACTGGTAGAAACCACCTGGTTCCACCAGCCCACAGGGGATTATTGTGTCCGTCCGTTGTGCATCCAAAAATAGGAGGGGTGGGGCTGGATGGAGAGGGGAGGGTGGAGAGAGGATGGGTGGGGAGGGTGTGGTTGGCTGGGGGGTGGGAGGGGTGGGGCTGAGTGGGGAGGGGCTGGTCACCCCGTGGTGCCCTTATACAACTCAACGTTTAACCTACTCACGCCGGCTTGTGCCCGTCCTCACAGTCGGGAATATTTGCGGAATACACCACGCCGCCGTTGACCCTGGCCATTGACCGAGCAACCCAACGTTCCTCCCAGCTCCCTCCACAGGAATGTGTTCATTGGCCACGCTGTGCCCTAAGGATTGAGTTCCCTGTCAGCATCGCTCACAGAATTCCACCAGGTGGCGGGATACACTCAGCTGTGTTTGTCTTGGAAGAGCCACTATTGGCACATTCGCGCTGTTAGACGCATTGGTACAAATGTTTACTTCTTAATAATACACGGTATTTTTAAGCGACTTTGGTGTTATAGTCTACACAGTAAATTACACTATTTTATTTTACAAACTCAAAACAAAAGCAACCATTAAGACGAGGTATTTGGATGATAAAATTCAACGTGAATTCCAGCTCAAATGAGCATTTTAAGGCGGTGCTCATCTCCCGTTAACATCCCTGAGCCGGTGATGGAAATTCGACGTTTATATGACGGGAGGGGGGAGGGCGAATCTTTTCAGAGGACAATCACTATTGATATCCATGCAAAGTGGTACTTATTTGATCAACCCTGAAGGGATGGTGGGCTAAGGCAACCCCTAATCAAAGTGTTTACTCATAACCTTCTAATTGCAAGCTTTTAACTTTTCCACTGAGCCACCTGGCCAGTTATAAAATAAAGGTTTAATAAATAGGTATTATACTATATCATGGGACCTCTTTTGCCAGTACCAAAATATGATAATGGGTTTCCCCTTTTTTTTTACAACAAAGCAGGTGTTAAGATGTTAAAACACCAAACTGAAACCTTTTACAAGGAATCATGTCTGCATTAACCACAATACTTGTGGTCAGAATGC
>JAAXLI020001972.1:0-15849 GCA_014621495.2 Entosphenus tridentatus
GTTTCTCTGTCTCTCTCCCTGTCTCTCTCTGTGTGTGTGTCTCACTCACTGCACGGCACGGCATTTTTGTGTTGTATTGATTGGGGAGCGGTGGCGCAGCGGTTAGCGCAGCGGTTAGCGCGCCACCGCTGCGCTCCGAACCCGGCGACCCGAGTTCGATTCCCGCTCACGGCCACCAGCACCAGTGACGATTATCTGAACCGTTCCTGGGCCTTGACCTAGATCGACTCAGCCGCAAATGAGTACATGTTGCGGTGTGCAGTAAACATCGTCACTAGGGGAGGCAAAGGCGGCCGGGCGTGGTGTTGACCACCCACCCCCTCGTGTGCCACAGTGCCGGCCTTCACAGGTGCTGCTCGCTAACAGCACTTGCCCCAACAGTCTGTTAAGGCTACACGGGGGATCTTTGTATTTTTGTTAATAACACATGTACAAGATATGTGTATATACATAGCTAGGTACATGCGTAACAAAGACAAAGAACCCCCGTGTAGCCTTTACACGCAATGTTGTGGCAAGTGCTGTTAGCGAGCACCTATGAAGGCCGGCACGGCACACGAGGGGGTGGGTGGCCAGCACCACGCCCGGCCGCCTTTGTCTCCCCAGTGGCGATGTTTACTGCATACCGCACCAAGTGCTCATTTGGGGCTGAGTCGATCTAGGTCAAGGTCCAGGAACGGTTCAGAAAATCGTCACAGGTGCTGGTGGCCGTGAGTGGCGCGCTAACCGCTGCGCCACCGCTCCCCAATCAACACCGAAGCGCCGTGTCGACACTTGCACCTGCAGCGCGTGTGAAGGCAACACGGGGACTATTTATCTGTTGCGTGATACTCAAACATTTCGTGTGTGTGTAGCAAGGCCGTAGCCATCGAGTCAACATTAAGGGGGGGACCAAATCTTCTAGGGAGTCTGCCCCCCCCCCCCAAAAAAAAAATCTAAAATTGAAAAAAAAATTTCCTCCTAAAATATTAAAAAATTCACTAACACATGGGATGGAGTTTTCACTATTTTTTACAATAATGTCTAATAGTGTATTGTATTACATTGCTCTTTTTTACTTTTTTTTACCTTTTCTTGTTTCATTGTATGTAATGGCAGAGATTAGGGATTTATAAAGTACAACCATAACCACAATCATATAAACAGAAATCTACGCATTGTTATATGAAGACAAGTCCAGATATTGTGGCCAAGGTTTAGCAAAGTGTTGTTTTTATTTACATAGCATAGCAATTATTATTCATAAAAAATATTGTTTATAGCAATATATTGGGGGGGGGGGGATTTCGAGCATATTTGAATATTGGGGGGCATGTGTGTGTCCCCCAATATATATAATAATTACGGCCTTGGTGTATATACATACCTGTCAACCCACGGGCTTTTCCTGTATTCTTGTCCAGGGAAATTGAGTTTTCAGGTCCGTACGGCGCACGGCCGTTATCAATACGGGCACCACACAATATGTTTTATTAATCCTATTCGTTTAAGTTTCTCCCTTGCGATGGGACTTTGTCGGATTAACGTCGAGATTTATAAAAGTCTCAAGGTCTACATTGGTCTGTACTAAGGGCGCTGATAAGGGGTTGACACGTATGTATGTATATGTGTGTGTGTGTATGTATCGGGAGTTGTGCGTGGAAAGCATTAGCCTCATATGTTGTACACGTGTGTGCATGTACATGCGATGGATCAATACACGTGAGGATACTCATACATGATTGTAGCGCAATGATTCGTGTGAGTTCACGTCGGGCGCACAGTCAGACTCCACTGCTCTTTGGGTGCTTTGCTCCAACTCGGAAGCGTGCGTGCGTGTCGTTTGAATTTATATTGAAATATATATTGCGTAAATATGTTGCGTAAATATGTTGCGTAAATATGTTGCGTAAAAATATTTCATAAATATGTTGCGTAAATATGTTGCGTAAATACACTGCGTAAATATGTTGCGTAAATATGCTACGTAAATATTTTGCGTAAATATTTAGCGTCAATATGTTTCGTAAATATGTTGCGTAAATACGTTGCGTAAAAATATTGCGTAAATATTTTGCGTAAATATGTTGCGTAAATAAGTTGCGTAAATATGCTACGTAAATATGTTGCGTAAATATACTGCGTAAATATGTTGCATAAATAAGTTGCGTAAATAAGTTGCGTAAATATGCTGCGTAAATATTTTGCGTAAATATTTTGCGTAAATATGTTGCGTAAATATGTGGGAAGCGGTGGCGCAGCGGTTCGTGTGCTGTGCTCGCTTAAATCTGTGCTGCGCTGGATTAAATAGGTCGACTCAGCCTCAAATGAGTAGTTGGTGCGGTGTGTAAACATCGCCCCGAGGGAGACGAATCCGGCCAGGCGTGGTGTTGGCCACCCTCCCCCTCACTAACAGCACTTGTCCCAACACTCTGTTAAGGGTATATGGGAGTTCTTTGTATTTTTATCTGTGCGTGTATCCTTGTGTGTATCTGTGTGTGTGTATCTGTGTGTGTATCCTTGTGTGCATATGTGTATCTGTGTGTATCTGTGTGTATCTGTGTGTGTATGTGTATCTGTGTGTGTATTTGTGTGTATCTGTGTTTATCTGTGTGTGTATCCTTGTGCGTATCCTTGTGTATATATGTGTATCTGTATCTGTGCGTATCTGTGTGTATGTGTGCGTATATGTGTATGTCTCTGTGTGTGTCTGTGTGTATCTGTATATGTGTGTGTCTGTATCTGTGTGTGTCTATGTGTGTCCGTATCTGTGTGTGTCTGTATCTGTGTGTGTATCTGTTTGTGTATCTGTGCGTGTATCCTTGTGTGTGTATCTGTGTGTGTGTATCTGTGTGTATATGTGTGTATCCTTGTGTGTATGTGTATCTGTGTGTATTTGTGTGTGTGTCTGTGTGTATCTGTGTGTGTATGTGTGCATCTGTATATGTGTGTGTGTGTATATATCTGTGCGTGTATGTGTGTGTATCTGTGTGTATGTATCTGTGTGTGTATCTGTGTGTGTGTCTGTCTGTGTGTGTCTGTATCTGTGTGTGTCTGTATCTGTGTGTATCTGTGACTGTATCTGTGTGTGTATATGTGTGTATCTGTGTGTGTCTGTATCTGTGTGTGTGTGTATCTGTGTGTCTGTATCTGTGTGTGTGTATGTGTGTATCTGTGTGTGTCTGTATCTGTGTGTGTGTAAATGGGGAGCGGTGGCGCAGCGGTGAGCGCACTGCGCGACGCGCCCAGCCACCCAAGTTCGATTCCCGCTCACGGCCAACACCGGTGACGATTCTCTGAACCGGTCCCTGGGCTTAAACCTCCATGGACTCAGCCTCGAATGAGTAGCTGCTGCCAGGAGAGAGACAAAGACGTCCGGGCGTTGTGCTGGCCACCCACACGGTGCGCTGCTGCTGCTGCTTGCTACGAAAAGCACTTGCCACAACACGTCCGCTAGAGGCTATACGGGGGATCTTTGTCTTAGTTGTTGAAATGCGTTAATTATTATGACATATAATACTTACGTAACACGTTATATATGTATGTGTGTGACCGTGTCTTGCACAGGGCGTGCACACGCATACAGGCAACCGCTGTCGCGCGAACGCGTTGACCCGACGAGTTTGAACCGGCGACAAAAGTTGCCAGCAACAACAAGAAGAAGAAGAATTTCGTCTTATGAGCACCTGGCACTCGACCACCGCTGTTTATGGAGATGACTACAGAACAACAGCATCAGCAGCAGCAGCACCATCACCTCCATCATCACCACCAGCATCATCAGCAGCAGCAGCAGCACTCATCAATGCACATACCTACGGGGACACTAAAGCCGACGGGACTTGATGTGACCCCGTGTGGCAGCATCATCAGCAGCATCAGCAGCAGCAGCAGCATCATCAGCAGCGCTAGCGGCAACATCAACAGCAGCAGCAGCAACATCAACAGCAGCAGCAGCAACATCAACAGCAGCAGCAGCAACATCAACAGCAGCAGCAGCAACATCAACATCATCAGCAGCAACAACGCCGCTACAACCACCACCACCACAACGTCCAGCAGCAGCAGCAGCACCACCATCACCACCACGAGCAGCAACAACAACAACGCAGCAGCAGCAGCAGCAACAACAGCAACAACAACAAACAGCGCCAGCAGCAAAGCGAAGAAGTCGTCGGCCGGCTTGCGGAGACCGGAGAAGCCTCCGTACTCGTACATAGCGCTGATCGTCATGGCCATCCAGAGCTCGCCCGGCAAGCGTCTCACTCTCAGCGAGATCTACCAGTTCCTCCAGAACCGCTTCCCGTTCTTCCGCGGCGCCTACCAGGGCTGGAAGAACTCGGTGCGCCACAATCTGTCGCTCAACGAGTGCTTCATCAAGCTGCCCAAGGGGCTCGGACGTCCTGGTAAAGGTCACTACTGGACCATCGACCCGGCGAGCGAGTTCATGTTCGAGGAGGGGTCGTTCCGTCGGAGGCCGCGTGGATTCCGTCGCAAGTGCCAGGCGCTGAAGCCGGTGTACGGCCTCATCAATGGATTCGGCTTCAACCACCACCACCACCACAACCACGCCGTGCTGTCACCGGGATTTGACTATCACCACCACCACCACCAACAGCAACAACAGCAACAACAACAACAGCAGCAGCAGCATCATCATCATAACCACAGCAGCAGCAATCCGCACCCGGCCCACCACCACCACCATCATCACCACGGCGGCGGCGGTGGTGGTGGTGGTGGCGGTGTCATGCAGGGCTGTTCGCCCGTCGGTCAAGCAGGAATGACGGTGGCCTCGCTCGGCTTGGTCGACCTCGGTGTTGGTGGTGGTGGTGTTGTTGGTGGTGTTGGTGGTGGTGTTGGTGGTGGTGTTGGTGGTGCACGCGCCTCGCCCGTGTCGGCTGCGGCATACGACGTTGGCTGCGCCGGTGTGACGGCACTCGACTTCCTGCAGCAGCAGCAGCAGCACAACAGCAACGTTGGGTCGCCCATAGGCATCGACCACGCGTCGGTGTACGCGTCGAGTAGCGCGCTCCACCATCATCATCAGCAGCAACAGCAGCAGCAGCATCAGCAGCAGCAGCAGCATCATCATCAGCAGCAGCAGGATCACGACGGCGGGCAGACGTCGCCGCTAGGGCAGCTGTGGATGCAAGCAGGCGGCTCTGTGCTGATGTACGGCAAGGCGGCTATGCAGATGGCTCCGTGCGACAGCGCACAACAACAACAACAGCAGCAGCAACAACAGCAGCAGCAACAACAGCAGCAGCAACAACAGCAGCAGCAACAGCAGCAGCAGCAACAACAGCAGCCGTTTGGAGGCCACATTGAGCAGATGTATGGAGGACACGAGACGTTGGATATTCCAGGTATGGTGATCGCGGAGCGGTGGTGGTGATTGTGGTGATGATGGTGATGATGGTGATGGTGATTGTGGTGATGGTGATTGTGATGGTGATGATGGTGATGGTGGTGATGATGATGGTGATGATAGTGATGATGGTGATGATGGTGGTGATGATGATGGTGATGATAGTGATGATGGTGATGATGATGGTGATGATGATGGTGATGATGGTGATTGTGGTGATGATAGTGATTGTGGTGATGATGGTGATGATGATGATGGTGATGATGGTGGTGATGATGATGGTGATGATTGTGATGATGGTGATTGTGGTGGTGATGATGGTGATGATGGTGATGATGGTGGTGATGGTGGTGATGGTGGTGATGATGGTGATGATGGTGATGATGGTGTTGACCAGAGAGAGAGAGAAAGGTGACCTGCGGTGTGGTGAGTGGGTGAGTGAGTGGTGAGTGGGTGAGTGCTTGAGTGGGTGAGTGAGTGAGTGAGTGGGTGAGTGAGTGAGTGAGTGGGTGAGTGAGTGAGTGGGTGAGTGGGTGAGTGAGTGGGTGAGTGAGTGAGTGAGTGGGTAAGTGAGTGGGTGAGTGGATGAGTGAGTGAGTGGGTGAGTGGGTGAGTGAGTGGTAAGTGGGTGAGTGGGTGTGTGCGTGGTGGGTGAGTTGGCGAATGTGATATTGCGACCTGCAGTGTGGTGAGTGGGTGGTTGAGTGAGTGAGTGGGTGAGTGGGTGGGTAAGTGGTCTGTGAGTGGTAGGTGGGTGAGTGAGTGAGTGGGTGAGTGGTGGGTGAGTGAGTGTGTGAGTGGGTGAGTGAGTGAGTGAGTGGGTGGGTGAGTGAGTGAGTGGGTGGGTGAGTGAGTGAGTGAGTGGGTGAGTGGATGAGTGAGTGGGTGAGTGGGTGAGTGGGTGAGTGAGTGGGTGAGTGAGTGAGTGGTGAGTGTGTGGGTGAGTGGTGGGTGAGTGAGTGGGTGAGTGGTGGGTGAGTGAGTGGGTGAGTGAGTGGGTGAGTGGTGGGTGAGTGAGTGGGTGAGTGAGTGAGTGAGTGGGTAAGTGAGTGGGTGAGTGGGTGAGTGAGTGAGTGAGTGGGTGAGTGGTGTGTTGTGTTATGGTGTTTGGTGTTTGCGCCACGAACCCAGCGACCCGAGTTCGGAAGACTTTTGTCTTTGTTTTGTGATATTCGTGGTGGTGGTTGTGGTGGTTGAACACAGTGCTAGGTGGTGGTGGTGGTTGAGCAGAGTGGTTGGTGGTGGTACGGGCGGTATGACGTGTGATGGAGATTCTCACTGATGTTCTAACAGACCTTGGTATATCAAATTGACATGTAGATACATTCATGTAGTCTGATTGAAGATTTGAAGCTTTCGTGACTGCAGGAATCAATACTCTTTGGTTCTTTCGATAAAGTCACGTAGGTAGAAAATTGTATTTATAAAATTGTATTTATACCTACGTGACTTTACCGAAAGAACCAAAGCGTATGTAGTCGGTTGTCCGATTAGGCCGCGTGTTTTCATCACTGGCTATAACGCGATGTGTATTATAGGATAACGCATCCTTGTGTAATGCGGAATGCGAATTGGATGTAACACGATCGAGTGAATGGAACGACGTCGCACTAGGTCGTACAGCTGCCTCGACTTAGCATCATCACCATCATCATCACCATCATCACCATCATCATCACCACCACCACCATCATCATCACCACCGTCATCACCATCATCACCACCATCACCACCATCACCACCACCATCATCATCAACATCATCACCACCACCATCATCGTCAACATCATCACCACCACCATCATCATCTTCATCACAATCAACATCATCACCATCACCACCACCACCACCACCATCACCATCATCACCACCACCACCATCATCACCACCATCATCACCACCATCACCACCATCACCACCACCACCACCATCATCATCACCACCGTCATCACCGTCATCATCATCAACATCATCACCACCGTCATCACCATCATCATCAACATCATCACCATCAACATCGCCACCATCATTAGCATCATCACCATCAACATCGCCACCATCATTATCATCATCACCACCGTCATCACCATCACCACCGTCATCACCATCATCACCACTACCGCCATCAACATCGCCACTATCATAGCCACCATCATCGCCACCATGATCATCATCACCATTAACATCATGAACATCGCCACCATCATTATCATCATCATCACCGTCATTACCATCACCACGACCGTCATCACCATCGTCACCACCACCGCCATCAACATCGCCACCATCATCGCCACCATCATCATCATCATCATCACCACCATCATCACCATCACCACCATGATCACCACCACCATCATCTCCATCACCAACATCACCACCACCATTAACATCACCACCATGATCATGAACATCATCAACATCGCCACCATCATCATCACCATCATCATCATCATCACCACCACCACCATCACCATCATCACCTTCGCACGAGGCATTGGGATACTGCTGGATGCTACTTCTAGAGCAGTCATTCTTCTTAACCTGGAGGTGCGTGCACCCCCTGGGGGTGTGAGATGCCCTCTCTGGGGGTCGCGAGACGTGGCCAGACTTCTGTTTCAGAAGGTAAATCATCTCAACACAAATTGAGTACGGGGGCCACGTGAGTAACAACTTACGTTGTTCCATCAAACCCGTTTTATCAATTAACATTTTACATTTTTGTAGCGATTGAGAGCCAAAGGGGGTTGCGAGGCTGCAGTGAAGGTGAAGAACCACTGCTCTAGACGCCACCCACCACCTCGTTCTTTGTCCAGCCCTGCGTTACGCACCACCACCATCATCATCATCACCACCACCACCATCATCATCACCATCACCACCATCATCATCATCACCACCACCATCATCACCACCACCACCATCATCATCACCACCATCATCACCACCACCATCATCATCACCACCATCATCATCATCATCACCACCACCATCATCATCATCATCACCACCACCATCATCACCATCATCATCACCATCACCATCATCACCACAACCATCATCACCACCACCATCATCATCACCACCACCACCACCATCATCATCACCACCACCACCATCATCATCACCACCACCACCACCATCATCATCATCACCACCACCACCATCATCATCACGTAGTTATGGCGGTACTTGTGCACTATAACCCCCCGCCCCCTCCATAGTTCTACGTAACTTATTATAACGCGATTGTTCCATAGAGCGCTGTTCTTCCGGAACGCAGCAGCAGCAGCAGCAACAACCACCGCAACTGCCGCCGCCGCCGCCGCCGCCGCCGCTGTCGTTACAGGAGAACAGACTGCACGCGCGTCCCAGACACTGCTACGGATTCGTTTGATCCGGAAGATCGTTCCTGGAGTACATTTCGCACATTTCTGTTTGATCCTCGGACCTGTTCGCGGGATCGTAAGGACACCACGGCGCGCGTGCCTCCTGTAATGTCGGATTACGTGCCGTGGGTTTTTGCGCGGTAGTGGTAGTGCCTTACGCCGAGAAATTCAGAGCGCTCCAAGACACAGGATATGTACATCGGCAAGCCCCAGCGCCGACGGGGTGAGAAACAGATGCGGCCCCTCGATCCACTGCTGGATGAGAGCCCGCCGATGGGGAGGTATTTGACCAAACTTCACCAGCGGTTGTGCACACAGGAGTAGATCAAAGACACCGATCCCACGTGCCACCTGAACAAGACTGACGGGGGGCAAGAGCTGTTAGTAGCGAGTAGCTGCACCGACGAAGGCCGGGCTCTGTGTGGCACACGAGGGAGGTGGGTGGTCGGAACCACGCCCGGCCGCCTTTGTCTCCCCGGTGGCGATGTTTACGCATCGCACAAGGTTACTCGTTTGAGGCTGAGTCGACCTAGGGGAGGCCCACGGCCGATTCAGAGATAATCGGTGTTGGTGATCGGCCGTGAGCAGCAATCGAACTCGGGTCGCCGGGTTCGTAACACAGCGGTGCGCATAGGAGTACAGTACAGCACAGCCTTGGAGTTGCTGTTGTAGCAGACAGCATGGTCCAGCGCTATCCCAACATCGCCTAGGAGATGTTGACCACCTCGCCTGGTACGCAGGAAGTCGTGGGTTCGACCCCGACCCTGACGATGCCTGCTGCTGCTGCTGCATATTTGGAGTCTGCGTGTCTCTCCCTCCCCGTTGTTCGCGTGGATTTCTCGCTGGTGTCCTCCGATTTTTTCCCCGTCCACATTTTAGAATCGACGATCACCACGCGTTTAGGGAGTTTTCGGCCACTGCTATGAACTTCCACGTGGCGATCACGATGGTCCACTTCATTGAGCTGTCATTTGTGATTGCCAGGTCGCTTCTGAAGAAGAGCTGCCCATGGTTATACCGTGGTTGTTTGGCAAGCTCCGCCGTAGTAACCCCTGCTGATGAGACCCACAGAAGTGGAAACCGATCCTCGGTTGTTTGGAAAGCCCCGCCGTAGTAACCCCTGCTGATGAGATCCACAGAAGTGGAAACCGATCCTCGGTTGTTTGGCAAGCCCCGCCGTAGTAACCCCTGCTGATGAGACCCACAGAAGCGGAAACCGATCCTCGGTTGTTTGGCAAGCCACACCGAAGTAACCCCTACTGATGAGACCCACAGAGGTCGAAACCGAGCCGATTTTTTTCGTCTTCTTTTAAGGAAGAAAGTCCTGCTGGAAATCATTGGGCAGTGAGGCATTTCGATAGGCTGACTGGACCGTATGCACTACTCTCTATAGATGTATGTGATGTATATACTTATATAGCTATATGTGTATAGCGTGCTGGCGACCCGAATTTAAGTAACGCTCAGCATGGCCACGATCACCAGTGACGATTAATTATCTGAACCGGTCCCGGGCCCTCCCCTAGTAAGTGCTACTCGCGACGAACAGCACTTGCCCCAACAGTCTGTTAAGGCTGTACGGGGGATCTTTGTATTTGTATGTACTGTAAATAGTAGGGAGCGGTGGTGCAGCGGTTAGTGCACTGCGATACGAATCCAGCGACCCAATTTCCATTCCCGCTCACGGCCACCATCCATTGTCTGACGCAATCCGGGCCTCCTCTAGGTCGACTCAGCCTAAAATTAGTACCTGGTAAACATCACCACTGGGGGGGGGGGGGGGGGGGAGAGACAACGGCGGTCGGGCGGGCGTGGTGCCGGCCTTCGCCGGCGCTGTTGCTACTCGCTCCTAACAGCACTTGCCCCAACAGTCTGTTATAGGCTACACGGGGTATCTTTGTATTTTTTCATGTTAAAAAAAAAACGTGTTAACGTTTACTTAATAAGCCAGGCCTTATCTAAACACATATATCGGACAATCTATTGATGTACTTGTTGTTGTATTTGTTCCTCATTAAAAGTGTAAGAGATTAACGCGTGAGATTGTACGAGATTAACGGATATACCGAGCGGTCCATTTGCAGATACCCCACCGCGTGTCTCATTCAAATCTCAATAACGCAGCGCGTGACTACTGGGGGTTAAATAAAGGATGTCAGTCTCTGGACGTAACGAATCCAACACGGTTAAATAAAGGATGTCAATCTATGGACGTAACGAATCCAAAACGGTTAAATAAAGGGTTGCCGATTACGTAAGATAAGGCATCTGTACGGGTAATCGCGTGGTTAAATAAAGGACCCCGATCGCAAGAGACAATGGATCTAATTGACCTCTCACGTGGTTAAATAAAGGACGTCGATGGGGGTTCTCGTGAGCGAGGTTCTCAACAGGTTAAATTAAAAGGGTCGTGGTTACAATCCAGGACGTCCGTGGCAGGCAGCTGGGGTATCTGCAAATGGATCGCGACGATGGCAGGAACAGCAAAACGGGCTTCGTGAACGCTGCCCAAGGCTACACGGGGCGCTTTTGCCTTTATAGTTGTCGGAACGTGTCCCGGACATTATGGGGCGGCCAGACAAACATTGCTAGCGGGCTGTGCCGGGTGGTGGTGGCGGCTTTCACGACACATTTGTATATTTACGCGATCTAAACCCAACCCCCCTCCACCCCCCAAAAAAAAAACACTTACGGATGATATTGGTCGCGAAAGCCTCACGTGTTAGGCAAGTTAATTAGGGATTAGTTTTGCACGCTGTCATCATCATTATTATTGTTGTTATCCTAATAAAATTAATTTATAATCGTAAATATTTGCGCATGAATTCACGGGATCTTTGCGTTCATTGTGAAAATCGAGAATCGGTTGTTACCCCCTTTTCTTGCCAATAAAACAGGAGTTGTGTTTGTTCAAACGTCGAGTCGGACGTCTTTCGCAAGGCATCAAAGACTCCATCAACCACCACACGATGTTCTGGAGACAGACCCGCATTGCATCAGTAACACCTCTTCTTGTTTTTTCGATTTAAAGCTTTCGTGACTGCAGGGATTCATCTTCTTGGTTCTTTCGGTAAAGTCTGTCTGTCTCCCCGACAGACCTGGTCTTCACCTGAGGACGGCTGCTTCCGTTGTGGCCGAAACGTCGTGAGAATTATTTTTATTTTTATTATTTTATTACTTCCCTTCTACGTGACTTTACCGAAAGAACCAAGAAGATGAAACACCTCTTCTTGTTTTCAAATCATTCTTGACGCAGCCAACGAAAGGTCCCATCGATAATTTGGAGAGTTGTGGAGTGAGTCACGCACCCACGGACAATTGCCCCAGCTGCCTGCGAGAGGCTATACGGGGAATCTTTGTCTTTACAAAACAGATACAGTTGTTTACGTGGTGGTTTTAGTTACTGCAGCTACATACTATTAACACTTCTTCCCTTTATTAATGCTACCCCTATTCCCTACCTGTGATGCTTCTAATCCTGCATCATGCACGGGCAAAGTAGCACTATTCACATACCTGCATTTCCCATAAATATGCTAAATTCCTCTTGATATGCAAATTATTTTGTTAAGGCGCCCTCTCTTTCCCCCCCTTCTTCCAATCCAGCTTATATACATATGCTCCAAGCACTTGTGCTGTTTCATTCAGACGCTGTCGCCTCGACAGACCTGGTTTCACCTGAGGACGGCTGCTTGCGTTGTGGCCGAAACGTCGTGAGAATTATTTATTATGTTTTATTTTTATTATTTTATTACTTCCCTTCTACGTGACTTTACCGAAAGAACCAAGAAGATGAATTCCTGCAGTCACGAAAGCTTTAAATCGAAAGATACAGATCCCCCGTGTAGCCTCTAACAGGCTGTAGGGGCAAGTGCTGTTAGCGAGTAGCAGCGCCTATGAAGGCCGGAACGGCACACGAGGGGGTGGGTGGCCAGCAACCACGCCCGGCCGCCTTTGTCTCCCCGGTGGCGATGTTTACTACGCACATTACCAGGTACTCATTTGAGGCTGAGTCGATCTAGGGGAAGTCCAAGACTTGTTCATATAATCGTCACCGAGTGGCCGGGTTTGTAGCGCAGCGTAGCGCTAACCGCTACACTACCGCTCCCCACACACTCACGCACACACACACACAAGACAAAGATTCCCCATATAGCCTTAACAGACTGTAGGGGCAAGTGTTGTTAGCGAGCAGGCACGGCACACGAGGGGGTGGGTGGCCAGCACCACGCCCGGCTCCCTAGTGGTGATGTTTACACATCGCACCAGGTACTCATTTGTGGCTGAGTCGACCTAGGGGAGTACCAGGACCGCTTCAGATAATCGTCACTGGTGTTGATTGTAAGCGGGAATCGAACCCGGGTCACCAGGTTCGTAGTTGCAGCGCACTAACCGCTACACCCACCGCTCCCCACACACTCACGCACACACACAGACACGCACACAATCATCATCACACAGACACAATCATCATCGGTGAACCGAGTAATTTGCCTGGCGTTGAGTGTGACGGTAAAGGCATTAAAAGGCGATCCTCCTGACACGGTCGTATCCACACATCAAAGACAAAGATCCCCCGTGTAGCCTCTAACAGACTGTTGGGGCAAGTGCTGTTAGCGGGCAGCACCTGTGACGGCCAGAACGGCACACGAGGGGGTGGGTGGGTGGCCGGCAACCGCCTTTGTCTCCCCAGTGGCGATGTTTACACATCGCACCAGGTACTCATTTGAGGCTGAGTCGACCTAAGGGAGGCCCAAGGACCGCTTCAGATAATCGTCACCGGTGTTGACCGTGAGCAAGAATCGAACTCGCGTAGCCTGGTTCGCAGCGCAGCGCGCTAACCGCTACACCCACCGCTCCACACACAAACACACAAGACAAAGGTCACCCTGATAGCCTTAGCAGACCTTTCGGGGCAAGTGCAAAGGCTACCGGCACAGTGGCGCACGAGGGCCGTGGGGTCGGCCAGCAACTACGCCCGGCCGCCTTTGTCTCTCCGCCAGTGGCGCTGTCCTCCACCTGCACGCCTCACGTGGCGTGTTCCACTGCTCGGTGATGGCGCGGAGTGCGTGACGTTTAGCCATACTTCACCTCGCCCGTCATCAGTACGGTTGGCGAGGAGGCGGGGGGAGGTGTGGCGATATACTCGCCGCTGATGTGCGGACGCCGTTGTGGTCGAACTTCTTTCGCACCATCCCACGTAGCCAACCGCGTCACTCGCAGGTGCGCGGGGTGAAAGGACGACGCATTAAACGCGACAAGCAGTTTTACAGAAATGGGTCTCTGTGTGAGTCTATGGGTCTCTGTGTGAGTCTCTGTGTGAGTCTATGGGTCTCTGTGTGAGTCTCTGTGTGAGTCTATGGGTCTCTGTGTGAGTCTATGGGTCTCTGTGTGAGTCTATGAGTCTCTGTGTGAGTCTATGAGTCTCTGTGTGAGTCTATGTGTGAGTCTATGGGTCTCTGTGTGAGTCTATGGGTCTCTATGTGAGTCTCTGTGTGAGTCTATGAGTCTCTATGTGAGTCTCTGTGTGAGTCTATGGGTCTCTGTGTGAGTCTCTGTGTGAGTCTATGGGTCTCTGTGTGAGTCTCTGTGTGAGTCTATGGGTCTCTGTGTGAGTCTATGGGTCTCTGTGTGAGTCTATGAGTCTCTGTGTGAGTCTATGAGTCTCTGTGTGAGTCTATGTGTGAGTCTATGGGTCTCTGTGTGAGTCTATGGGTCTCTATGTGAGTCTCTGTGTGAGTCTATGAATCTCTATGTGAGTCTCTGTGTGAGTCTATGGGTCTCTGTGTGAGTCTCTGTGTGAGTCTATGAGTCTCTGTGTGAGTCTATGTGTGAGTCTATGGGTCTCTGTGTGAGTCTATGGGTCTCTGTGTGAGTCTATGGGTCTCTGTGTGAGTCTATGGGTCTCTGTGTGAGTCTATGGTCTCTGTGTGAGTCTATGGTCTCTGTGTGAGTCTCTGTGTGTGTGTTTTGAACTTCTTTCGCACGGTACGTAGCCAACCGTGCCAATCGGAGGTGCGCGGGGGGAAAGGACAACAAACTAAACACAACAACATCCATAAATAATATAAATGTGTCGTTAAAACCGCCACCACCCGACGCAGCCAAACTAGTCACCTTGTGTCGCGTACACGGAACATGACAATTCGTTGCTAGTGCAGCGCGCAACATTAACAATCCGAGTGGCTCAGCTCACCGACACACAACCGGCGTTGCTGTGCCAGTGACGAATTGGCCACGTTCTGTCTACGTGACACGACCCTTACTAGTTGGCTGTGTCGGGTGGCGGCGGGTTTCACGACACATGGATATATTTACGCGATCTGACCCAGAAACAACCGTATCATGGATGATGTTGGTCGCGAAAACCTCATACGTGTTTAACAATAACAACAACAACAACGATCGGTTGTAAATAAATGAGTTTGCCAATCAAGATGTTGGTCGTGAATGGAGCTCTGGAACAGTTGAACAAACGTTACGAAGAGGTACACAACATCTACACACACACATACATATACATTATGAAGACGGGCATTTAGTACAAACATATACAAAGACACAGCCACACATATAGGCGCACGCACAATGCATACAAAGACACTCCCCCCCCCCATATCGTCTAAACAAACTGTGGTGGTGGTCGTGGTGGTGGCGATGGTGGTGGCGATGGTGGTGGTGGTGATGGTGGTGGTGGTGATGGTGGTCGTGGTGATGGTGGTCGTGGTGATGGTGGTGATGGTGGTGGTGATGGTGGTGATGGTGATGGTGGTGATGGTGATGGTGGTGATGATGATGGTGGTGGTGATGGTGGTGATGATGGTGGTGGTGGTGATGATGGTGGTGGTGATGGTGGTGATGGTGATGGTGGTGATGGTGGTGGTGATGGTGGTGATGGTGGTGATGGTGATGGTGGTGATGGTGGTGGTGATGGTGGTGGTGGTGATGGTGATGGTGGTGGTGGTGGTGATGGTGGTGGTGGTGATGATGGTGGTGGTGATGGTGGTGATGATGGTGGTGATGATGGTGGTGGTGATGATGGTGGTGGTGATGGTGATGGTGGTGATGGTGGTGATGGTGGTGATGATGGTGGTGATGATGGTGGTGGTG
>JAAXLI020001973.1:0-16113 GCA_014621495.2 Entosphenus tridentatus
GGGGGGGGGGGGGGGGGGCCCCCCCCCCCCCCCCCCAATTCTCTCTTCCGCTGACCCATACCTCGTCTCGTCCGCTGACCCAGATCGCCTCTCCATCATACATGCGTGTTACGTGAACACATATGTGGGATGGACAGCAACAGGAAAATGTAAAGTGTGTTTGTTGTTGTTGTTGATGTTGTTCGAAAAAAACGCAAGGAATCGGAAAGAGAGGAAGACCTCGCAGGGGACGGCTTGACGACGACATCAGAGATTGGTGCCAGAGTGTCACGCCACGTGAGCGTCTCGTCACAAGACAGAGCGGAAAGTGTAAACAAACGACAAATTGTCCAGTCGACACCGACGGCCTAGATGCCCATGGATCGTGATGATGATGATGGTGATGATGATGATGAACCTGGTCAAAGGCTGTGTTTAGTGTTGCTGTCTGCATCTTTGCTTCTCGTGAATAAATGTGTTGCGCCGCACCGAAGGTCGTAACCGTGTCTGTGTGTGCGCGCATCTCCTCGCTGTGTGGCCATCGCGTCACTTGACACGCATTGCCGTTCGAGTCGCGAGTCGCGTCTTGTCGCGCTCCCCACTGACGACACTGCAGGGACGGGTTTTCGTGAGCACGACGGCCACGCCATGGCAGGAGCGGTAGTGTCCACCATGAAATAGCGGCGGAACCCAGATCCTCTATCTCACCGCCACCACCACCACCACCACGGGGGAGACGGAGCGATGCAATCATCTCGTGGATCGTTCTGTCGCGAGACTGTGGGGTATGGAGGCGGCTCGGAGGGGCTTTCATCCCATCAGTGAGCAGGTCATCGTCGATGGTGTCACGTAGTTCACTCGTACATCGATTGAGGGGTGTTCATCGGGTTGCCATCCCGTGACCAGTCTCGTCCCTTGGCACTGATCTGGGCGCCACTGTGGCGAGATGTTAACTATTTCGCCTGGTCAACAGGAGGTCGTGGGTTCAATACACTACTATAACGTTTACCTTCGTTCCCTCTCTCTTTCCGAACGCACGTGGTACCGTGTCTCTCGACAACAATAAGAACGATGACGATGATTCTCATAATACGAAACCTTTTACCCGTGGCACACCGCTAAGACGGACAAGAGAGGAAGTTGGAGCAAGCTGTTTATTTATCCTGCAGAAATCCGACGAGCTGAGAAGCTCTTTGTCTTCTTCTTCCAAAGACGCCCAGTAGGGGCGGGTCAGAAAGTCACAAATCACAGGCGATACGAACACGCGATAGAGCGCGACGTTTGAAGGAAAAATAAGGAATGGCCGGGCCGAGATGTCGGTGATGATGAGAGATGATGATGATTGGAGAATTGGGGGGGGGGAAGAGAGAAAGAAGAGGCATGCAGAAGTGAGCTGCACGGAGAAGCGGCGTTTGTTTTCACAGTGGGCGGTATGGAGAGAGGGGGGGGGTCAGAGTGGGCGTGGCCATACACAATTCACGTGATTTACGGGCATCTCAAGCTGATTCAGAGCTATTGATGCAAATAGTGTATAACTTACAAAGTCACAGAGAATGCCTGCTCATCTTCTTGGTTCTTTCGGTAAAGTCACGTAGAAGGGAAATAATAAAATAAAACAAATAAAACGTAATAAAATCATTCTCACGACGTTTCTTTTTATTTTTTTATTAATATTATTTATTATTATTTTATTTCCCTTCTACGTGACTTTACCGAAAGAACCAAGAAAATGAATCCCTGCAGTCACGAAAGCTTTAAATCGAAAAATGCCTGCTCAGTTTTAAGCGAAGAGCGGGTGTTAATTTCTGTCGGCGGCTCTGAACCAAAGATGGAAATTCCACATGTATGTTGTATGTATGTTGAACTTCTATCGCACCGTACATAGCCCAACCATGCTAATCGGAGGTGATGACAACGAGGATATCCAATATGACAGTCGCAACAAGAAGTGCAACGCATCAAGTTAAAGTATTTTATTGATTTTATCAGGTAAGGCCCACTGAGCTATGTAGCTCTTTTTCAGAAGCGACTTGGCTAAAAACGATAGCCCAATGAGGTTGCTTATTATGTGGGAATTTATAGCAGCACGTTTATTAACGTGGCGGGAGAAACCGGAGGAACCAGAGAAAAAAATTCATGCGACCACGGGGAGAGAGAGGGAGATTACACGCAAACTCCAAAGATGCAACAGGCGTCAGGGTCGGGATAGAACCCACGACTTGCTGTATACCTGGCGAGGTAGTTAACATCTCGTCACCGCGGCACCCACGTGAATACGCTCGGCAGTGTAATTCCCAGCATGCACTGTCGCACACTTCTCCATTTTAACTGCTCCGCATTACTTTGTTCCATGTTCACGTTTCCTGAGATTACGCTGAGCGACAGCAAGAGGAACTGCTGGGATGATGAAACTGAGACACGTTCGGTGGGTCACGTGGGTTCAACAGTGAGTGAGCGTGCGTGCGAGCGAGCTGCGAATTTCTCGCTCACGGCCAACACCGGTGGCGATTATCTGAACCGGTCCTGCGCTTCCTCGAGGTCCGACTCAGCCTCAAACGAGTACCCTGTGCGGTGCGTAAAAACATCGCCACTAGAGAGACAAAGGCGGCCGGGCGTGGTGCTGGCCACCCAACCCCTCGTGTGCAGTGTCGGCCTTCATAGGTGCTCGCTAACGGCACTTTTCCCCAAGAGTCTGTTGGGGTTATAGGGGGGAATGTTGGCGAGGGTGGGATCCCAAAACTGGTTTCGAGTTCGCTCCACGCTGACGTTATTCACGGGCGAGTTCTTCACGCAGTGTGCTAACCACTGCGCCACCGCTCCACCGAAGAAGAGAAACAAAACAATCGTGAACAAAGTCAAATCCTCGACACTTTCTAACAAACCACGTGGTGGGGATGCTGCTGCTACGTTTGGCAGGGGTGCACAAAGACAAATTAACGACAATAAACAACAACAACACAAACTTCACACGTTTGTCAATAACAACACAGTGGCCTTAAAATCTACGTATGACGTGATGCGTCACCTCTCCTGGAGAGCTCCCACACCGCCGACTCAAAGCCTCTCTTCTACCAACAACCAGGCCTCGGCTCATTTCTTGTTCAGATCAACGCAACTAGTTTTTAGTTGCGTATCTGAAACCTCAACCCCAAACTCGAGAACATCTCGACCATACGTGGACCGGTTTTTTTTAGGGATGCGTCGGTCCTATTTGAGGAACTTGATGGCCCAGTGCAAGCACCCCCCCCCCCCTTCCCCCCCCCCCCACCGACATGATTTCTGTCTTCTTGTTTTCGCGTGCCGCAAGTCGCAAGGAGGGTGCTGGAGACAGATTAGATGCCACTTCCATCTCCCCTTGCGCGCGGTCACCCGACTCAGCAGCGGCACCGCGGGGCGCTGGTGCCCGGCCACGGTGGCCTTTTTGAGAGTCGCGTGGATTTGTCGCGTGGCTCCCACAAAAGAAAATAAACTCCGTAAAAAAAGTTGTTTTCAAACAACGGTTTTATTAACAACTTCGCTTAACTCGCGGTCGAGAAGTACGTCAATGACGCCTGAGACACGCGGCGCCTGCGTTTTGTGCGAGCCGATTCCACAGTTTGGGGACCGCGGCGTTTTTGACCTACACAAAACTATATCATTAATAAGCCGTCCATACAAAAATTGTAATTGCTTGAAAGGAGGCAATTGATTGATGAATTGATGCCGATTTTAATGCAGGCATGCATTGTCACCGGATTTGAGTACGCGTGCAACATTTCGAATTTATTGCACCACAGGAAATATACTAACTTTTGATTACAACATTTAACCACGACAAACACAAGTGAAGTTAAATAAAACCGTTGAAAAAAAGGCCACACTCACACTCGCACGAACGCGCATGCAATGAACAATTGCGGTGCCAGGCTAGGTTCACTTTGAAGCGGGCTGCCACTTGGTGTGTTACGTGTTAACTGACTGAGGATGTCTGGCCAGCTGGGTGTTCGGCACAGTCTTTGCTGGGAACACCTTCGCCGCTTACCTAGTGAGTCGGTACTGCCAGCAGCTGCCAACACCTAACCCCGGGCAGCGGTTAACTAACCCGGCAAACTCAGTATCTGAGTTGGGTCTGTGGAACCCTTGGTGGAGGGAATAGCCTCAGAAGGTCTCCTCAGACCACCCACTGCGCCCAGCATCATCTCCAGCCGCCTGGACACAGCCTTGCCACTGGACGCAGATGAGTTTGGGCGAGAGAGTGAAGTCACAGCGGCGCCACTCTCACTCGCTTAAATCCAACTCAGAGCGCAAGTCACATCACCGCCATCCCAAATCCCGTGACAGGCGTCGATGCACCGGGGACTTGTGGCCGTGGACCCACACACGGGCGACTTCGGGTTACCGGGGGTCGCTTTTCAAAGGACTCAAGCGGCACTGGAACTCGGCAGCAGCCTGGGCGACTGAGCAGCCCTATTCAGGATCACACTGCTCACCTCGCCAGCACGAATGTGGAAAAGGTGCCCCGAATATCGTCTCCTCAACGTCACCCTGGCCAGCACTACCGCAGACTCATCCCAGTGGAGCGTGTCACGGTCATCATCAACCTTTGATGGGCGAACAAGGAAGAAGGGAAAGCTGGGATGATTGGCAGACGCGCTGCCTGTCACTGCAAGCAAAAACAACAACAACAACAACAACGATGACAACGATACCGAGTCCAGTCTTTGTAAACTGTCGGGGGAAGTGCTGTTAGCGAGCACCTATTAAGGCCGAAACAACGTAGGTAGGTGTGGTGTAGTGTGGCCAGCACCACTCCCGGCCACTTTTGTCTCCCCACTGGATACGATTACACACTGAGCCGGTACTCATTGCGGGATGATGAATTTGAGGTGAGAAAAGGTTCCGGGTTTGCTTCTGATTTCCACGCGCCACTGACGTTAGCCGTGATCCAGACTCGAACATTGGTAGCGGGGGTTGTAGCACAGTGAGCTAACCGATGCGCCACCGCTCCTCGCATGTGATTCCACTTGCGGCTCACGCTGTGCTCGGAGGAGAGTCGAAGCTGGCTTGGGTATTGAACTCAAGTCGGTTTACTTTTTGGTTCTTTCGGTAAAGTCACATAGGTAGAAAATAAAAATAAACAAATCTCGACGTTTCGGGCGCAACACAAGCGTCTGCCACAGCAATAAACAATTGTTTCAAACAACAAGGAAACAATTGTTTTCTTGCTGTGGTTGTCCCACCTGATGACGGACGCTTGTGTTGCGCCTGAAACGTCGTGATTTTATTCATTTTATTTTCTACCTACGTGACTTTACCGAAAGAACCAAAGAGTATGGATCACTGCAGTCACGAAAGCCTCAAATGTCTCTAACCTGCTAATGGTCCTGCCTGATGCACCCCCCCACACCACCAAAGCCCCCCAGTCTGTGTCTCGGTGATAATCTAAGTTCCTCTTTTTGTCTCTCTCGGTGTTATTCAAAGCATGCACCCAGTATGCTGCATGCCTCGATATGATAATCCATCACGGCGCAGGCACTTCGAGCTGTCTTAATCTCTTCCGGACGTTATCTCGGACGCGTTCCGAATCGTCGCTGTGACTCCCACCGTAAATATATTGACGGTCGGCTGTCATCTATCCTCGGCCAAACCACCACGTGCCCTGCCCCAAGTAGTCAACAACCTCCAACGCGCTCGGCCGATGTAACACCGTGGGCCTTCGGACGGAAGATACAGATTTTCTCTGTGTGTGTGTGCTTGTGAAGAACGACCATTACCCGAAACGTCGCACATTATTTAGGTGAAAGGCGGTGTGGAGCTGTTCGTTGTTAATTGTGATTGTGCACCAAATAATTAGTTTGATTTCATTAAGGAAGTGAGGTTGACCTCGCTGACCTCTCAGCGCAATTCAAAGTGCACACTTCTCCGCGTTTCTTGGCGCAATTTTATTTTTCTCTTCTTCCTTTAAAGTTTTAATTGTCCCACGTTTCTGCTCCGAATGTCCGGCGAGGCAAGAGTGGACGTTGATTCACGTACGGGAGTTCCAGTGGCTGTGTTATTAATCGGTGTTTTGCACACCGCAACCAAGTGCTAATTTTTAAGGCTGAGTCGACCTAGGCGAAGGCCCACAACCAGTTCAGATATTCACCGACTGTTAAAATGTTTCAGTTTTACGCGGATGAGGCTTTCGCGACCAATATCATTCATAATCGAGATTTTTGTTTTGTAAGATCGCGTAAATATCTAAAGGTTGTCGTTAAACCCGACACACAAATCTGGCTGTCGCCTGATGAAGCTAGTTGTAATTACTGGCGAAACGTCGTACTCAGATTGTAAATGTTGTGGCTTGGCTCTCCAACACACCGGTTAGTGCTGTACTAGTGACGAATTGGCCACGTTCTGTTTACGTGACAACCCTTACAAGTTGGCTGTGTCGGGTGGTGGTGGGTTCAACGACACATTTATATATTTAAACGATCCAACCAAATAACCCATCTATTATGGATGTTAAAATGGTCGTGAGCGGGTATCGAGCTCGTTTGGCCGGGTTCATAGTGCATGCCTCTCACCGCTGCGCCCCTACACACAAATACAATGTCTAAACGATTCCCCGTGTAGCCTTTAACAGATTGTTGGGGCATGTGCTGTTCGTGAACACCTATGTATGCATGTATGTTGAACTTCTTTCGCACCGTACGTAGCCAAGCATGCTAATCGGAGGTGCCTATGAAGGCCGGGACGGCCCACGAGTGGCGGCGGGGGACGGGGAGGGGGGTGACCGACGCACCACACCCGGCCGCCTTTGTCTCCCCAGTGCTGATGTTTACACCCCGCACCAGGTACTTTTTTTAAGGCTGAGCGGACCTAGGTGGAGGCCCACGAGCGGTTCGAATATTCGCCACTGCTCAAATCGCTGTGAATCCGCGAACTGAAGTCGGGTCACCGGGTTCAGTGGCGCAGCGCGCTAACCAAAGCGCCACCGCTCCTCTTCCCCCCCGATCACAAGTACGCCCCAACGCAAACTCCTGCCAACCCGCACGTGCGCCGCGCACTCACGTTCGCTTCTCTCCGCAAGTCCGTGCGGCAACAAGTCGCTTGGCGCAGTTCCGCTGGACGGGTGAACGCGTGATGCAACTCGGCACGAGGAACTGTCTACGGGAGGAAGAGGAGGAGGAGGGGGAAGAGGAATGAGAGTCGCCGGGGACGGTTTGACAAGAAGTTGAAAGTCACCGTGGGAGCGAAGTTGTGGAGTCGGCGACGCAGACCACGAGATTTTAATATTTTTGAAAGTAATTGATTTAAAAGGTCAGCTCGGTCACCGCATGGGGAAGTACACAGAAAAAAAAATCCCCCCCCCAGAGACAGAGAAGGCCGCGGTTAAAAAAAAACTCGCCGTTGGCGCTCACGAGACGAGCACCAGTGTGACTGATGATCGTCATGATCACCGTGAGTGTCATCATCATGGGACATCAGCATCAATCATTAATCATCAGCATGAGCATCGTCAAACATACATCATTGCTGCTTTATCGGAGGCAGATTTCCCGTCGCTCGAGACTCCGACTAGATTATTGTAAAACCACCGCGGCTGCTTTCCACCTGAACAATCACGCAGCAGACGCCACCCTTGATGAATCCTTCTGTTGTAGCCTCGTGCGCTACGACCCCACGCCAAAGATATATCGGTGTTGCTATTGGCAAAACCCTGACATTCAACGGCCTCACATGAAATAAATCTGTGAACATATCAAATCAAGAATCGCCCCGCTACAGAAACTTGCAGGATCGACCTGGAGTGCCCTCGGCTCAAGCGCCGTCTCGCTGTGAATGATCCTCTCCGTGGCAGCAGAGTCACCACGCTCCAGCCCGGTCCGGGAGCTCGTACTACACAAAACTGCGAGATGAACAATCAACAACGTTGTGATACATGACAAGGTCGTATTGATGATGTTGATGACTTAACGAGACGTCTGGAAAAGAAAAAAAAACATTACCAAGCTGCAGCATGTACAAAATTCTTTGGCACGTGTCGTGACAGATCCGACCGTGTCCGTACCGGTACTCGCTAAAGCTGCAGTGTCTTCAGGGTTGCCGAACGAATTCATTATTGTAAAGGTCGCTCTCATTACACACACACAGCGCTTGCCACAAGTGAACCACAGTACCTTGCTGATGGTCTCGTCAAGCAGCAATAGACCATTACGCGGACTGCGGTCATCATTGCAGCAGCGGCTTTTGGCTGGCCCATCGGACAAAGACGCGCTTTCAGATGCGCTTCTGCGGCCGTCCGGAACGCTCTTCCTTGCGATGTTAGGAAGCCACTGGAGCTATGCATTTTCAAATCTGGTTTGAAAACTCATTTCTTGATAAAAAAAATGTTTGTCTTTAGTTGTTTGTCCTTCCCCGCACCTCCGAATAGCATGGTTGGCTACGTACGGTGCGAAAGAAGATCAACATGCATGTTTACGTCATCAGCCGCAGTAGCGGCAACATCATCGTCATCGGCACAGGCGCAGGCATTCCTCATGAGCCTCCTCCTTCACCTTCTCCACCTCAACGTTCTCATCATCAGCTGACCAAGTGGTGTTTCTTTTTATAATAATAATTCTCTATTCACAAATTGGAAGACCGCGAGTTCAAAGTCCAGCGAGAGATAAGTTCAGCCCATTATATTTTCGCGGCAGATAAACTAGTTACCCACTTTGTGGGAAGTCAAACAGAGGTCCTGGCTCTCGTCATAGGAATGGGGAATTTCCTCACACTGGTTCAACACCACCGACAAAAACGAAAGAAGGGAGACGCGACGCATGTCCATCCGAGATGGTCATGAAGTTGCCAGGTTGATGTTAAGAATCACATTCATTTTTCACCACCACCACCATCAACACCCATGCTCAATCTCCTGCTCAATGAAGACTTCCCCAAGGCGCCACCACCTCTCACGATTCTACGATGTAACAATCCACAAAACATCTGCGCAGTAAATCTGATTCCATCGCTCCATCTCCTCGGTGCGCGTGCTCTAAGACGCGTTCCATCCCTCGACTGCCACTTCGCCACCTTTATAGGGTGTCAAATCGTCCCCCACCACCCTTCCCATCCCCCCCCCCCTTCCCCCTCGCCACCCTCCATCGGGATCAAGTTTATATCTGTTGGTATCTGGAGCATCATCATAGGCCATGCTCGATCCACTGCTGAATGAATGCTTCCGGCGCCACCTCTGACGATCATTCCGGGCGACGTGAATAATCAACAGCCCGCCTGAGAGCAGTTGGGCTGATAGCTGGCTGATAAGATAAAGATAGGAATGTGATGAGAGAATCGAAAGCATTCTGTTCCACATCGGATGATGGGAAGTTCCACATTCTTATGACCTTGACGATAGCAACACTTTGCGATTGTCGATGAGAAAACAAAAACACATCAAATGTCAAAGCAATGCCCGGCACTCACCCCTCTCGCATTCTCATACCGTCACGCTCTCAATCTATCACTTGTTCTCTAATCTCACCTTGTTTGGGGCAACGTCAATTCCCCCGCTCCTCTTTATCGTCCCCTCCCCCCTCCTACTCCTCATCTACCCCTCTTTTCTCCGCCCCACCCCCCCCCCCCCCTCCTCCTCCTAACCGAAGCCCCCCACGAATCCGGCGATACAATCTGCGAGAGAGATTGACAGAGCCCCGCGTTCTACGTTCCATTGCGAAATGACGCCGCACATTTGTCGGCAGCGCTGTGGTCTTAAAGGCAATAAAGTCGACCATACACTAAATATATAATATATATCTCCGTATATAAATATTGCAGCTTTGGTACTCTTGGTCGATGACACTTGTGACTTGATCACGTCCGCATGCAAAGAAACCCAAAGGCGTCAAATCCGTAGGTGAAGTTGTCCAGGGCGTGTTTCTGCCACGTCCAGTCCAGCGACTTGGATAACGCTAATGAAGGTACTCCCGATACGACGTTTGCGGAATGACAAAAAGCCCCATCTTGTTAAAACACAAATAAACTATTAAATTTGTATTTATTTTACCAGCTAAGCCCCACTGAGTTATCTCTTTTTCAGAAGCGACCTGGCTACAAATGGTTGCTGAACGAAGTGGCTTATCATTATGTGGACATTTCTAGCAAACACATACTCTAAACGCTGATTCCAAATATACAGCAGCAGGCGTCAGGGTCGGGATCAAACCCACGACCTCCCTGCATACACACGTTCTTGTACATTCATATTCATAGGGTCCTGCAAATAAACATTTCTATATACCATTAGTTCAATTAAAAAAAATATATAGGGACTTCATGGACACCCTGTATATCAGCCATCCATCTCCAGGTGATTGCAAACTCTGTTGGCGTTGCATCTGCTGACTGAACACATGACGATGTGCATGCTTTTCTTCGTATAAATCGTGGAGTCAACATTGGGGGGGACCCAATCTTCCAGGGGTTCCGGGGGTCCCCCCCCAGAAAAAAATCTAAATTTGAAAACTAATTTCCTGCCTAAAATATTACAAAATTCACTAACACATAGGAGGAACTTTTTATTTATTTTTTACAATAATGTCTAATAGTGTATTGTATTACATTGCCCTGTTTTTTCTTTAGTACCTTTTCATGTTTTATTGTATGTAATGGCAGAGATTAGGGATTAATAAAGTACAACCATAACAACAATCATATCAACATAAATCTATTTTATAGCAATATATTGGAGAGGACATTTTGAGCATATTTGAAAATTGGGTAGGATGTGTGTCCCCCAAAAAATATTCTAATTACGGCCTTGGTATAAATGTCATCGAAGAAAACATCTGGGAGATGTCTCTAAATGTGTGGGGTGGGGAGTAACCCCACAAACATCACCAAATCTGGCTCCCAATGCCCTCTGCATGTCTCTGGAAGAGAGAATAAATTAGAACAACGACTCAAGGAACAGACAAGAATCATCACAGGTCGCACTGTTTTCTATTGTTCACACATACAGAGCTTGAAGAAGAAAACAAAAACCCAGGATGCAGCTTGGAAAGCTGGAGTTCAAAATAAATCACAAATGAACACGTGTTTTGTGAAAGACCCAACGCAGAAGATCCCTGGGTGTTAAACTTTCACGAAGCTCGTGGTCCATCCTGAACCCCATCCAATGCACAAACCATGGCAACGGATGCGGATACCCTGATGATGCACAAATTGAAAATGTAAAACTCTCCAGTAGCGTGCGACTGTGGTCATTCAGAATAGACGGCGCGACGCAGAGCCGGCCCAGCCACTAAGCGACCCTTGCAATTGCAAAGGGCCCCGTGGCCAGCAGAGGGCCCCCTAGAGTCACTGCTAGCGAGTGGGTGAAAAAAATCATACATCAAAGGGGCCTCCAACCAAATTTTTCTTAGGGCCCCCAAAGGTCTAGGGCCGGTTCTGGCGCGACGTCTCACGACGAAAATTCCCGATCCACAAATACGAAGGAGACATCACAGCGACAAACTCCGCTGCGACGGACGCGGTTATCTGCGTTTGTGAAATTGTATCTGTTGCTACCAAACATTTTTTTTTAGAAACGCAGGCTTACACTACCAGTGTTATGATTTAGATTCAGAGATCTAGGCTCGCGTTATCTACCCGGCGACGCTGGTTGTGGCTACCACGAAAAAAAAACAACGTCGTTGCCCATGTAAGCGTTGTTAAAGGGCTCTCCAACAGCAACAATAACAGCAACAATACCGGCGAAACGGTGCTCACCGTGCATCGGCACATGTTTCGGCCGCAACGTTAGTAATTAGCCGCGTCGGGTGGAGGAAGGGTTTACGACACGACAGGTTACTCAACGCCATCAAACCCGCGCGACGTGATGTCCCGTCGCGAAAGCTGAGCCGGCACGCGTTCAACTCGTCCGCTCAAATGCCGGTGTCACGTGACACTTTTATTAAGTCGGTTGTGTCGAGCGGAGGAGGGTTCACGAAACAATATAGTTATTCTATTTAAACGACATCAACCAAAAGAAACCAGATATTAATCATAAACAAACAGGTCTAGTTTTCCTTCAACATTTCTGGCGCTTAACCTGCTATGAAAATATATATCAAAGTGAGATTTTCATCATCTCTTCTCGACACAGAACAGAAAGTTTTTGTTCCTGAATCTTCAACAAATCTTAGGTTTTCAAACGAGTCGATGTTATTTTATTTATTTGCCACAGCAATGCGATTGAAATCACGAACGTCCACGCTTCCATCTCACAATACCTCAACCCACCTCACCTACCCACCACTCCCCACTCCCTCCTCCACCACACACACCACTCCATCCTCAAATATACCCCGGTATCACTCATCTGTTCCACTGATCTCATCTTCCATTGCCCCCCCACCTTAACACTACACCACTTCCTCCACCTCCACTTCCTCCTCCGCCTCCTCCTCCTTCTCCTGCACCTCCACCTCCTCCACCCCCACCTCCTCCTGCACCTCCCCTCCACCTCCTCCACCTCCTCCACCCCAACCTTCACCACTCCACCTCCTCTTCAAGGCACATTCCTAATCATGTCCAGTCTAATCCGGGTGAGCGGCACAAGATATTAAGTTTTGTAAAACGCAGTCATTACTTTTTTTCAAAATGACAAATAATAGAATAGGCGACGTTTTGATGCAATGGCCCTTCTTCTTCACAGCACAGAGAGAAAGCCGAGATCCCACTCTACCTCTTCAGAACAATAACGTTATAAGATTAGGGGTAACCCTTTCTGGCAATAAAAGAGTTGTGTGAAGATGTTAAGACACCAAACTGAAACCTTTTGCAAGGAATCGTGTTTGATATTAGCGACATATATTTGTGGTGAACGTGCATCAATAAAAACATCCTCTGATGGTATATGCTTTCTTATTCTTAAAGAAAGCGGTCACTGGCATGAACCAATCAGTGTCAAACTCAATGCATACACTATCAGAGCATGTTTTGTTTTTTGCATGTGTAGTGAGCCACGTCCGAGACACGTGGTGTAGAAGGCTTCTTAGCTACACATCGCCGACCCTTCTACACAACCCCATCGCCGGCGTCCAACTACACAGCTGTCCGACTCGCGCAGCGACGGCGACGATGAGAGCCTTGCAGAAGATCGGCCAAACCTCTCGTTCGGTCCCCCTTATATACACCGCGGCGCGGCCAAAGCCCCGCCTCCAGCCACGCCCCCTTCCAGAACCTTCGAGCAGGTTCCCGGAGCTCCCCGACTGACTCCGCCTTTCACCTTTACCCCAGACACGCCCCGCTCGTAATGGGACATTACGGGACATGCCCATAACCGCGATTACTCCTTCAGGCCCACAGGTGGCACCCTGTCATTACACATGTTCACCACAAGTATATGTGGCTAACGCAGACATGATTCCTTACAAAATGTTTCAGTTTGGGGTTTTAACATCTTAACACCTGTTTTATTGCCGGAAAGGGTAAAACCTATTATTATATTTTGATACTGGCAAGGGAGGTCCCATAAACTAATAATGTTATTATGTCAGTCGTGGGTAAAGCCAGAGATATTTTTACACGATGACAATGATTTCCGAGCCGCAAGCGTCAAACATTGGGAGCAAAGCTGGGCGACCGCGAACCTGACGAGGAAACTCCCCGGGGTTACAGCAATCAATCCAAGAGATGTGAACCTTGAGTTAGGCCACATCGGTGCATTGCTTTCAATAATTATTTTCTGTGTAAAATATATATATGTGTGGGTTTTTCCCCGTTTTCTGAATTTTTTTATCACTATGAATATTATTGTTATTTCTATAATGGGATTGCACAATTCGCCGTGTGTATCTGTATCACTCAACGCATTCATTAGTCACAAGACGGCAAAGTCCAACGTGATTTTCTGCTCAAATGAGCATTGATGAGACATCGGTGTTCATCTGCTGATTTTACAGGCCTGACCCATTGGTGGAAATTCCACGTTCTTATGGGGGAAAGCGAGTCTGTATCCATAAACTAACCGCTGTTAACCCCATCACAAAGTGGTACGGTATTCTTTTTGTATCTACCCCAAAGCTGAGACACGCAAAGAGATGGACAGGGAATATATATATGCATAGAGAAATGCAGATAAATTTAGAAATACAGTGTCACAGAGAGACACAGAGAGATAGACAAAGACCCCCCGCATAGCCTTTAACAGACTGTTGGGGCAAGTGCTATTAGTGAGTACCTATTAAGGCCGCAACGGCACACGAGGGGTGGTGTGGTCAGCACCACACACAACAGCCGCCGTTCACCACTGAGTAGCGGTGACGTCACCACGGCGCTTGTGCCAGGCTATGTGCACTTTGAGGCCACGTGAAGTGTCGAAGGCCCGCTGGCAGAAGGTCACGAAACAGATCCAGGTGCCATGGGTTGACTGACTGACATGGCTGGCAGATGCACCAACTGTGCTCCCCACTGTGCCAACTTTCTGCGTTTCATCTGCCTGGCGCTCCGCTCGTTGTAGTGAGCGTCGCTCCTCCGCCCTCCGTTGTTGCTGGAGGGCGACTGCCTCCAACTACCCAATGGCCTCCTTCACGAACATCCTCCACAGAGGTCGATCTTGACAGCACCGGTACCAGTCATCGGCAAGCCCACTCAGCTCAATATCCTCCTGTACCGCATCAGCTCCATCTCTTCTCTTGCACGTACGGCGCACGTTAATCCCAAACATAAGCTGGGCATGCCAACGCAGACTCGCTTTCCGGAGAAGCTCACTGATGGCACCGTGTCCAGTTCTTTCACACCGCACCAGGTACGCATTTGAGGCTGAGTCGACCTAGGGGAGGCCCAGGACCGATTCAGATAATCGTCACTGGTATTGGCCGCTACACCACCGCATCCACAATACACTCAACACTAGGGCTGCACGATTTGGGGAAAATATCTAATTCCGATTTTTCTGATAGATATTGCGATTGCATTTTTTAAAGTCAAGTTTCAGTTCAATATTCACTGTGTAATATATTTAAAACATGTGATAGAGCATTACCACATGATACCATCAAAATATTAACTGCTCTATATATTCTAATGTAAGGATGAGGACTTAAAATATATTAATTGTTTCCAACATATATTTATTTAAAAAAAATTTCATAGAACATAAATAATACAAATAAATAATAAAAAAATATATAAGAAATAATATGAATAAAATAATGAATCACGACTTTTCGGAGGCAACACAAGCTTCCGTCTTCAGGTGGAACAGTCACAGCACAATTGCTGTATCAATTTTTATTATTTATTTTTATTATTTATTTTTTACCTACGTGACTTTACCGAAAAGACCTAAGAGTATGAATCCTTGCAGTCACGAAAGCTTCAAATCTAGAATGAAATAGAACAATCAAACATAGAACAATTGCTAAGTTAAATAAATAAAGTTATAATAATAATTATTAAAAAAATAAAACAATTCCAATTAGAAAGTAACAGGACTTTTCAAATCGCAAAAAATCGCAGCCTTTTACGATTTGCTAATCGCATTATTTCAAATTGCGATTTCCATTTTAAATCTATTCATCGTTCAGCCCTACTCAACACACACCACGACAACACGGCCCCACCCGAACATGTTTGTTCGCTCGAGGCGCCCGTAGTGTTTGCTCAGCCCACGTCTCTGGGTGACTCCACCGGGGAATTTTGGAGGGGGTGCGGTGGGGAGTTCCCAACGCGAGGACGCGACGAGTCGCATGGATGGGTGATGGGGGCAAAGTCGCCTTCTCTCCGGCAGCTGATTGGGATCCGAGGGCTGGAGGGGGTACAGCGGTCAGCGCCGCCGCGTTATACGAACCCGACAACCTCGCTGACGGCTACAGACACCGGTCTCCTACTAGGTCGACTCAGCCTCAAATGAGCACCCTGGTGCGGTGTGTGAACATCGCCGCTTGGGGGGAGGCAAAGGCGGCCGTGCGTGGTGTAGCTGGCTTTGCGGTCTGGGTGGCGGTCCCGATCGCCAAACCCAAAGGCAGGAGGATCTGGTCGTGCCATGGGTAGCAGCTGTGCCTTCTGCTTTCACTCTGGCTCATAGTCGCCACTGCGGTCGCGTTTAATTCATTATCCATACGATAGCGGTCAGAGGATTGTAAAAAAATATTTTAAAATATGGACACGCTGGGAACACGCCCCAGGCACCCTCATGCTCACATG
>JAAXLI020001974.1:199-16110 GCA_014621495.2 Entosphenus tridentatus
CCGGCCTGCCGCCGCCGCCCCGTCGGTGTCGCGCCGGTGGCCAATCCCGCGGTTCCCGTCGAGCACGTTGAACGCTGCAGTGTTGTCCGACGCATGATTACAAATCTATATAATTCAAATTCCCCCCCCCCCCCACCCTGCTGCTGCTGCTGCTCTGTTTAAGACCGGGAGCAACGGGAGAGCTTCACGTATTCTTGCCCGATGAAGCTGATTGTTATTACCAGCGAAACGTCGCGCTACTCAAATTTTAAAATGCTGTTGGTTTTCTCTCTTCAACACACCGGTGGGCTAAAGAAGTGAATTATTTTGTCCTTCGAAAAAACGTGACACATTTTTTACCGACTGGCCGTGTCGGGTGGTGGAGGGTTACGACACATTTATAAATAAGGCGATCTGACCCAAAAAACCTTTATTATGAATAATATTGTTCGCGAAAGCCTACGTGTCAAACTGAGGGGGAACGGTATACACGTGAGTGGAGGGTCCTGTCCAATTACCCCACTTGTTTTGTATGTGCTAATAGAGTCATCCAGCAGCAGTTGTTGTTGTTGCATGTGGAGAGAGTCAACGGTTACACACCCTCCCATCTCCGTCACCCATTGTCGGATGCCCTGCCAATGCGTTTGTGGAAATGTCTATTGACGGATGTCCTTTAAGGCAGGCAATTAGTTTCGGATTGCTGGAGGACCAGTATTAATATATATATACGGCTGAATTTTACGTGCTAAACTATTTAACTAAACCAGGTCAGGCCCACTCAGCTGTGTAGCTCTTTTCCTGAATCGACCTGGCCACACATGGTAGCTCGACCGAGCGGCTTATCGTTATTGCAGCCAAATTACTCTAAATGCGCGTTGATAAATGTGGAGGTGAAAGACCGGAGGACCCGGGGAGAGCATGCAAACTCCACATGTGCAGGCGTAATGGTCGGGATCGATCCCACGACCTCCTGGATAGCAGGCGAGGTAGTTAACATTTCGCCACCATGGCCAGGTGTATGTACGTTGAGCTTCTTCCGCACCGTACGTAGCCAACCGTGCTAATCGGAGGTGTGGGTGGTGGCCAACATACTAAACACAACAATCAGTAATAATGATTAAGTGAGCTTTCAAACGGGACGATTTTAAAGTGCATAGCTCCAGTGGCTTCCTAATATCGGAAGGAAGAGAGCGTTCCAGACGTACCTGGGCCTCCCCGTGCTCATGGGCCGTGGTGCAGTTTCACCGCCTGCACACTTGATGAGCTCCACCACCGCCTCCGATCGAATCACCCGGAATCTGCCCGATCCTGTTGGATCCCGAAAGCCAGAAGTGGAAACAAAGCGGGTTTGAGCCTGGATAGTGCCTGGGCGGGCGATGACCACGCGCAGAATGGGTTGTGCCTGCGTGCCGTCGCTCACGATGCCCGACGTGCCGAAGGGCTCTTCGCGGACGCGCGCCGAAACGTCGGACATCGTGCCGAACAACGCGCGGTACAACCCACCATCCCCCCCACCCCCGCCCCCGCGACCGATAACGCATCGGAGATGCGGTGAAGTGTGGTCCGAGCAATCACCGGCCTGCCCGTCGCCCCGCCTGCGAGCCACAGGCACGTGCTGACGCAAGACGCTCGGCTGCTGGGGCGCTTCCCGTTCGCCGACGACGAGGGGAGCCGCGCGGCCTTCGCCGACTACTCGGGCAGCTGCTCGGACCAGCCGCCCCACTCCTGGTTCCTGCTCTTCAGGTGAGCGATCGTTAAACTATCTTGCTAAACCAGGTGAGGTGCACTGAGCTGTGTAGACCTTTTTCCTGAATCGACCCGGCCACAAATGATCGGTCGACCGAGCGGCTTATCGTTATTGCAGCCAGGTTGCCCTAAATGCGCGTTGATAAATGTGGAGGTGAAAAACCGGAGGACCCGGGGAGAGCACGCAGACTCCACATGTGCGGTCGTAACGGTCGGGATCGATCCCACGACCTCCTGTATACCAGGCGAGGTAGTGAGCGATTGCCGCTGCTGATGACGACGGTGAAACACGGATAATGGCGTGTGCGGCGCGGCGCGCAGGGCGGTGTTCCGCGTGCACGAGGAGACTCGCCTCTCCGCGGAGCTCCACTCGCCCGCTCCGCGCTCATCCCTCCGTATCGTCGACAACGACACGGGGCGACTGCTGCACCGCAGCGGACGTGGCGGCCCCCGCTGCCTGGTCAGGCCGGCTGTGTTCGCTCCCAACAAGGTGACGCAGCGGGGGGTACGCAGGGGATATACGCAGGAGATACGTGGGATGTGAATAGGATACGCAGGGGATACGCGGGGGATACACAGGAGATATGCAAGGGATACACAGGTTCATACTCTTAGGTTTTATTTCGGTAAAGTCACGTAGGTAAAAAATAATAGAAATAATAATAGAAATAAAATAATAAATCGCGACGTTTCGGAGGCAACACAAGTCTCCGTCATCAGGTGGGACCGTCACAGCTAGATTTGCTGTATCAAGTGAGGCAAAATTCCAAGAGACAAGCTCTTAAATACAAGTTAAGGGGGAGGGGATACACAGGCTTCTAACACTGGGACCGTGGCATCGCCTGGCGGCAGCGTGTTCGGCACGTGTAACAGATATTCGCAGTTCAAATCCAGCTGGTCGCCCTGATTGACGCCGTGGCTGTATCGTACTCCACGAGGAATAGAGTTTATTTCTGGCTGGCTGGCTTCCTGGCATTGGTGACGTCGCAGATGGGACGTGCCACAACGTTGAGCCGGGTTCGCGAGTTCGATGATATCTGAACCGACCGGTCCTGGGCCTCGCGTAGGTCAACCCAGCCTTAAACGAGCACCTGCTGCGGCGTGTAAACATCGCCACAAAGGAGACGAAGGCGGCTGGACATGGTGCTGGCCACCCACCCCCTCGTGTGCCTTTCTCATCGGTACTCGCTAACAGCACTTGCCCCAAAGTCTGTTCAGGCTATACGGGGGATAGTCGTAGGTTTTTACCCTTTTAAACTGGTACAAAACTGACACCTTTATTCAAGGAATCATGTTTGCAATAACCACAACACAAGTAGTCAAAATGCAAACAAAAAGAAACAACTCTGATGATGATAAGTATATGCACTGTCCTTGAAGTTGATTGGTCCACACCCGGGACGGCTTTCTTTAGAGCCTAGTCCCCATTGGTGTTGGACCAGATGACACCAGAAGGTGTACAACTCAAACACAGTGCAATATCAAAGTATTGAGAGCTCGGGGTGAGCATTTACACTATGAGATCTCTTTTACCAGTGGCAAAATATAGTCGTAGGTTTTTACCCTTTTAAACTGGTACAAAACTGAATAAAGGTGTCAGTTTTGTACCAGTTTAAAAGGGTAAAAACCTACGACTATATTTTGCCATTGGTAAAAGAGATCTCATAGTATACGGGGGATCTTTCTCTTTGTCCTATTCTCACGCCGCAGTTTATCACGTGCATGAAATGCACTTGAACACTCCCACAATGCCTGCCTAGCGCCACGGACAGCAACCAATGCCGCCACCCCCCCCCCCCCCCCCCCCCCCCCCCCCACCCCGTGCCCCCCACCGTGTTCGCGATCAGAGCGGCTACACGTTTGTGGGCGACGCGGAGAGCGGAGAGTCCCCCTTGGGCGGGGGCGGGCGCTGGCTCCTGCGCATCGTGGGCTCCGGCGGCGCGCTGCCCGTGCCCGAGCGCGAGCCGATCGCCGTCGCCTTCGCCGCCCGCGACGTTCGGAGATACCACGTCCCCGGCGAGCGGGGGCTTGCGATGAGGTCAGAGGTCAAGGCGAGCAGGGGCTTTGCGATGAGGTCAGAGGTCGAGGCGTGCTTGCGTGTGTTTGCGTGCGTGCAGCGGTTTAGCGCGCCGCGCTGCGAAACCCGGCGACCCGAGTTCGATTCCCGTACACCGTTGACAGCGGTGACGAATATCTGAACCGATCCTGGGCTGCCCCTAGGGCGACCCAGCGTCAAATGAGTCCCTGGTGTGGTGTCTAAACATCACAACTGGGGAGACAAAGGCGGCCGGGCGTGGTGTTGGCCACCTACCCCCTCGTGTGCCGTGCCGGCCTTCAAAGGTGCTCGCTGACAGCACTTGACCCAACAGTCTGTTAAGGCTCCACGGGGGATCTTTGCCCTTGTCAGATAATCGCCACCAGTGTCGGCATACGTGAGCGGTAACCGAACTCGTGCCGCCAGGTTCGAAGCGCAGCTCGCTCACCACTTGCACCGCCTCCGTTTGCGCGCGAACGCACGCACGCACGCACCCACGCACACACACACAGGTACCGCATGAAAGTGAGCGTGGACCAGCTGGTGTCTCTGCGCGTGCACGCGTCGCTGGCGAGCGCTCACCTCTCGCTGGCGCTGCTGGAGGGGGAGAGGACGGTGGCGAGCGCCACGGGCCGCGGCGACGCCACCATCGTCGCGGTGGCGCTGCGGGGAGCCCGGCGCCGCTCGGCCACCCAGCGCGGTGAGACGGCGCGCGTGGGCACGCACCGAGAGGGGGGGAGGGAGGGTGCGAGGGGGAGGGGGGCAAGTGGGCAGGCTCATTTCCAGCTGGTTGTTGTAATCACCAGAGAAACCTCTTCTTGGTTCTTTCGGTAAAGTCACGTAGAAGGGAAGTAATAAAATCATGCAAATTAAACATAATAAAATAATTCTCACAACGTTTCGGCCACAACGCAAGCAGCCGTCCTCAGGTGAAGAACAGGTCTGTCGGAAAGACAGCGTCTGAATGAACACCACCAAGCTTGGCAGTGTATATTTAAGCTGGGTTAGAGGAGGAAGGGCGCCTTGACAAAGGGATTTGCATATCAACAGAGGAACTTAGCATATTTAAGGAAAATGCAGATGTGGGATTAGTCACTACTTGTGGAATGCATAGGAGGTGGGGGGGGTCTCAAAGTCATATTATGCCCGTGCATTATGTCGGATTAGCAGCAACAAAGGGAGGAAGTAGGGTGAGCAGTAATAAAGGGAAGGAATTTTATTAGTAAGGAGCTGCAGCAACCAAAGAAACGTCTCATTGTACTCGAATCGTAAACGTCGCGGGTTTACTCTCCAACGCATCCGGCGTGGTGAAGTAGTAACTAATTGGCACGATTTGTTTACTTGATAAAACCTTGCCAATTGGGTGTGTCGGGTGGTGGTGGGTTCATGACACACACTAATGCGATCTAACCCCCCAAAAAAAAAACTCTTATTGATTAATTTCGAATCGTAACGCGCCACCGTTGTCGATGAGAGGTGTGCGAGGACGGACAAATGGGAAGGCGCGACCAAAAATTCACCCGAGCTCTGCAGTCCTCTGCATATCGAGATGTTTTCAGCCAGAATATCCGCGCGCGTGAGGGCTCAACGCTCTGTCCCGCACGAATCGAACGGGTTGGAGTCCACGTTTGGTCCACTGGCATCTCGTGGCGAGCCAGTGCGTGGCATCGCGATGCTCACGGCAAGTGAGCTTCACGACATCTGTGTGTGATCACACGCTGCTATGCATGACGGTCTCCCCATTCGAGGGGCTATCAAGGCCCAGCCATTGCTTAGCCTCCGTGATCTGATCACATTGGCGCAGTCTACGGGTGATTCGATTCAGCGGAGGGCGTATTTTTTGTACCCTATTTAAACCAGTCTACACCGGTTTCAGCATGTTGTCCGACGTTTCGCTGCACGTGCCGGGGTCTCCGTCAGCAACCGATTCACGCTCAGACAGGGAAATGCAAATCAGAAGCTTCGGTCGACTTCCATGAGCTCGCTCACGGTTGTACTCCAACGCGCCGTCGGGCCGTATCGCTCCCGTGTCGCGGAAACGGAGCGGAAGCGGCTCCCGGCACGCGGAGCGGAACGTCGGACGTCGCGTGGCGGAACACACCCAGAGCGAGCGGCACACGGGAGAGCCGTACGGCACGACCCCAGAGACCCATGGCAGTGGTCCAGCCCACGAGGCTGCGCTAAAGGCCAATTCCTGCCCAGTGCCCGCCGCACCGATTTTCAATTATCCCCGGCTCTTTAAAAGGTCTCCTCCAAGCGGTAGAAAAGCCGTAATCATTTTTCTCCACTAGCCAGCCTACCCCCCCCCCCCCCAAGGCAGCGAAAGCAACATTCCGAGTGATTAAACCCATTACTTTACGTTAGAACGCGGCTGTCTTGCAAGCGTCTCTATCGCGAGAGCTAACTCTGTGCGGTTTTGTAAAATTAAAAGGCCGGGCGCGGGCGCCCCGTGCACGCTCGCTCCTTGCCGATCGATCGACAAGCCGGGCAGGCCAGCGCATTAGGGGAGGCCGCGCTTGGCCCGGTGTCCTGCGCCGTGCGTCGCAGTGGTAGAGCGAGCGGCTCACCAAACGGAAGGGCCGCAGGTTCAAATCGTGTGGGTCGATAAAATTAGTACCACTTTGTTGAGAGGTCAAGGGTGCTTGTCCTCTGGATAGATTCACCCCTGCCATGGGAATGTGGAATTTCCGTGGTGAACTGGCTCAAGGCTGTGAAACAGGAGATGAGCACTTTCAAATTGCCCACAATGCACCTGGCCTGGTCATATCTCGGGCGTTAAGCGAGTTTGAACCTGGATGATGCTTGGGTGGGGGTCATCGGCTGTGGGGCTATGCCATGGGCAGCAGAGGGTGCCAGTCATGCATGTCGTTTGACCATACTTCACCATGCTGGTCAGTGCGGGTTGGTGAAGTGCGCAGAGGCTGAGAACGGGTTCAGGTAACACTCGCCGCTGATGTTAGCCATGGGCGGTGTTGCAACTCATTTGGTTGGTTCATTGCACAGTGTGCTAACCACTATGCCACTGCTCCCCGCCCACTTACAAAGACAAAGAGCCCACGTATAGCCTGAGCAGACTGTTGGAGCAAGTGCTGTTAGCGGGCACCTATGAAGGCCGGCACAGCACACGAGGGGGTGGGTCGCCAACACCTCACCCTGCCGCCTTTGTTTCCCTGTTTACACACCGCACCAGGTAGTAAGTTGAGGCCGAGTCGACCTAGGGGAGGCGCGTGTAAATAATCGTCACTGGTGTTGTCCGCGAGTGGGAATCGAGCTCGGGTAGTTGGGTTTCGTAACGCTCATACATACACACACATGCACCACATGTGATATCACTCGCTGCGTTTACAGTGCAGTGCGGTCATTAACCACCGCAACACCTCTGCATTCGTTTATTTATTTTTTCGATGCAGCACACTGCCCTGCCAAGATAATCCTAAAATAGTGTCGTTTGTCACGACGTCCGTCAACACTCGGGCGTCCCCTTCAGCAACGTGTCTCCTTGCGTCGCCCCTCCGAGACGGGTGGTGTATGAATAGCAATCGTCGTCGTCATAACGACCGCGACGATGATTTCGTCTGGTCTACAGCAGGTCGTGGGTTCGATCCCGACCCTGACGCCTGCTGTATATTTGGAGTTTGCGGTGTCTCTCTCACCGCGGCCGCGTGGATTTTTCCCTCCACACTTTGTATTTGGATGCTATACATTTCCACGTGATAAGCCACTTATTTGAGCTATCATTTGTGGCCAGGTCGCTTCTGAAAAAGAGCTGCATATCTCGGTGGGCCTTACCCAGTAAATAATAATAATAACTTACATATATCTTCTTGGTTCTTTCGGTAAAGTCACGTAGAATGGAAATAATAAAATAATAAAATAAAACATAATAAAATAATTCTCACCACGTTTCGGCCACAACGCAAGTAGCCATCCTCAGGTGACCAAAACGTCGTGAGAATTATTTTATAATGTTTTATTTTATTATTTCCATTCTACGTGACTTTACCGAAAGAACCAAGAAGATGAATCCCTGCAGTCACGAAAGCTTTAAATCGAAACTTACATATATTCCAACCGCGAACCTCCACAACGAGCAGCTAATACGACATCGCTGGTCCGTAATACCACCCACCCCCCATCTCCCCGCGGCCCCCCCCGGCCCCCCCCCCCCCCCACGCCGTCACTTCCGTGACAGCTCCGGCCAGCACCGGCAGTAACGGTGGTGCCAAGTCTCCAACCCCCGCGAACCCGGCGCCGCCGCCCGCCAGGAAGTCCGGCGGCGGGCAGAAGACGGGACGGGCGACGGCGGCGTCGTCAACGTCGTCATCCGCGACGACGTCGCGGCCCCCCAGCGGCATGGCTCCCGCGCCCCCACAGGCCGAAGCGGAGGCTCGAACTCAGACCCTGGCAGCTCCGGAGACGCTGCGGTATGAGCCGGAGCAGGTGAGCGGCGGGAGAGGGTCGCGCGGAGGCTGCGGAGCGAGCGAGCGAGAGAGAGAGAAAGCGCACGGACGGAACCGGCGGTGGCAATAACGGCGGCTTCCCCTTGCACCTTGTCTTCCTGCCTCGGCGCGGATATTTGCGCGTACGGCTCTCTGGCCGGTCTCGCCCGGTCTCGGAAGCTTAGCGGGGGTTGAGCCTGGATAGTGCTCGGATGGGCTGCCGTCACGTGGTGGCATTACACTGGTAGCAACGCTCGGGATGGAATTGGTCACGAAGGACTTTTTGGTGAAGAGCATTGTGGCCTGGACAATGTCTGCACAATCAATGGGAATACATGTAATGGATTTCCACACGATGAGCCACTTTTGTTGAGCGATCATATGCGGCCTGGTCGCTTGTGAAAAAAAAATCTACATACAGCCCAGTGAGCCTTACCTGGTAAAATTTAAATAATTTATCGTTGAGTTTTAACAGCACTTGCCCCGCCAGTCTGTTAAAAGGCTATACGGGGGGGGAGGGGATCTCGTTGTGTGTGTGCGCAGGTGTGTGTGTGTGCGTGTGTGTAGGTGCGTGTGTGTGCGTGTGTGCGTGCGTGTGTGCATGTGTGTGTGCATGTGGGGAGCGGTAGTGTGTGCTTATGACCGGCTCCGGTTTGACAGCAGAATCAGTCGAGCGGCATTATCTTTTCATCGGTTGCGTAACGCTGTGTGGAAGCTACCTGGTCTGTCACTCCGCACGAAGCTTCAGGTCTTCTCGGCCACAGTCATGCCCTCCCTTCTCTACACTTGCGAAACGTGGACCCCCCCTAATGGAGCATCTTCGCCGGTTAGAAACATTTAGGCTGGCCTGCCTACAATCCATCCTGGGTTTAACCAGGCTGGATTGTGTGAGGAGCTCACAAATCCTTGAAAGATCTGGAAAAAGTCCCATCGGTGAGCTCCTCCGGCAGGCAAGGCTGCGTTGCCTGGGTCATGTAGCCCGCATGCCCAGCCACCGCATGCCCAAACAACTTTTGTTCGGCCGGATAGAGGGGGGTAAATGGGCATGGCATGGGCTAGAGAAGAGATGGAGTGATGACTGGTACCAGTGGTGTAAAGATCGGCCTCTGTGGAGGAGGCTCATGAAGGACGCTACTGGGCAGTTGGAGGCAGTCGCCCTCCAACAACAACGGAGGGCGGAGGAGCGACGCTCACAGCAACGAGTGCTGGGTGGCTAAAGCACAGCAAGTTGGCACGGTAGGGGGCACAGGTGGCGCATCGGCCACTAATCTCAGTCAGTCGACCCGTGGCACCTGCTTGGTCTGTCCCGTGATCTCCTGGGCTCAACGTGCACATAGCCTGGCACAAGCGCCGTGGTGACGTCACCGCCACTTAGTGGCGAATTGCGGTTGTTGTAACGGTAGTGTCGCAGTTAGCGCTGTGCTACGAACCCGGCGACCCGACTTCAATTCCCGCTCACGACCAACACCAATGACGATTATTTTAACTGGTCCTGGTCCTCCCCTAGGTCGACTCAGCCTCAAATGAGTACCTGGTACGATGCGTAGATATCGCCACTCGGGAGTCAAACTCGGTTATGCGTGTTTTCCCCTTCATGTGCCGTTCCCGCCTTCATAGGTGCTCGCTAACAGCACTTGCCCCAACAGTCCGTTCAGGCTACACGGGGGATCTTTGTCTTTTTGTGCGTGTGTAGCCGGCGCCCGTGTACGTGCTGGAGATGCGCGCGCTGCGCGACTCGTGGCCGCTCAGCGACGACGACGCCGCGTTCGCGGAGACGCTGCGCGAGAAGGAGCGCGCCGAGCTCAAGCGTGAGTGTGTGTGTGTGCCAGGCTAGGTGCACCTTGATGATGGTCGCGATGATGATGATGGTGGTGGTGGTGGTGGTGATGACATGGGGAGTGATAGTGTAGCGGTACGTGCACTTGTGCTATGAAGCCGGCGACGCGAGTTCGTTTTCCGGTCACGGACAACACCGGCGACGATTCTGGGCCTCCCCTCGGTGTGTCGTAAACATCGCCACTTGGGAGACAAAGGTGACTGGGCGTGGTGCATATCTGGCTTTCATAGGTGCTCGCTAACAGCACTTGCCCCAACAGTCTGTTAAGGCTATACACGGCATCTTTGACTTTGCACCTCGAGGCCACGTGAAGTGTGGAAGGCTCACTGCTGGCAAGAGGGCACGTGACTGATCCAGGTGCCATGGGTTGACTGACTGAGATGATTGACAGATGCACCGCCTGTGCTCCCTACTGTGCCAACTCGCTTTGCTTTAGCCGCAAGGCGCTCCACTCGTTGTTGTGAGCTTTGCTCCTTCGCCCTCCGTTGTTGTTGGAGGGCGACCGCCTCCAACTGCCCAGTAGCAGCGTCCTTCACGAGCCTCCTCCATAGAGGGTGATCTTAACACCGCTGGTACCAGTCATCGGCAGATTCACTCAGCTCCACATGTTCCTGTACTCCATCAACCTATCTGATCTGTAGCCCATGCCACACTTATTTAGTCCTCTTTAGGCACACAAAAGCTGCTTGGACATGTGGTGGCTGGGCTTGCGGGCTACATGATCCAGCCAACACAGCCTCGCACACACACATACATTGACAAACACAACTACGTTCACAAGAGGATATTCAAATAAAGTGATTACAGAAACAACAACCGGACCATTAACCACATCGTCCTGAACCACAGCCCTTAATATTCCAGCTGATCACTTAGAGCCACTTATTTCTAGGTCAGCCTTTCATTATCTGCCCTGGTGTTTCCGATTCGGTTTTCTTCTCTTCTTACCAGACATCTGAGATTATCTCTTAGCCATCTGAAACTTTATTCCACCCATCTGAGACTTCCTCCCAGCCATCTGAGATTATCTCTTAGCCATCTGGAACTTTCCCAGCCATTGCTGACTTTCTCCCAGCCATTTGACACTTTCTCTCAGCCATCTCTGACTTTCTTTTAGCCATATGAGACGTTCTCCCAGCCATCTGAAACTTTTTTCCAGCCACTTCTGACTTTCTCCCAGCCATCAGAGACGTTCTTTCAGCTCTTAGAGACGGCGCTGCTCTGCGGATTGTACAACAGTCGATGGCAATGCAGCTTCTGATCAATTTAGAGGCTTATGGATGAACTTGATAACCCACGTGTATTTTTACAACCCATTCAAGTTTCATTGGAATTCTTTACGATCTACTTTGTTGGGGGGGGGCGGGGGGTGTCGTTTATCTTTGTCCACACGTGGGCACGCGCGTGACGCGCCCGCACGTGTCGCTTTCGTCTGCAGTGGTCGTGGAGAAGCCGGAGGAGCAATCGGCGGGCACGGAGGAGGCGCCCGCCTCGGCGGCGCAGGCAGATGCCCCGAGGGGGAGCGCCGCCGGCGCCGGCGGCAGTTCCACCCCGAGGACGACACGGCGCGGCAAAGGGGCTGGCGACAAGGACCGCGGCAAGCAGGGCGGCGCGCCGGCCGACGCACAGGTGGGCACGTGGCAGAGGTCGCAACCGGGTACCTGATACCCGTACCCTACCCGATACCCGGCTACCCGTACCCGGCCGGGTACGGGTACGGGTAGCCGTTTGCGAACCTGGTGCGGCCGGGTACGGGTAGGCCGTGAGTCACTTGTGAGTTACCGTTTGTCACTCATTTCGGGTAGGGTACGGGTACGGGTAGGGAACGGGTACCCGTACCCGGCCGGGTACGTGTACGGGTACCCATTTGCGACCCTCGTGCGGCCGGGTACGGGTACGGGTAAGGAATCAACACCCGTTTGCGACCTCTGCTTCGTACGCCGTGCGTACGCCGGGCGTGGTGTCGGCCACCCCCTCGTGTGCCGCAGTGCCGGCCTTCGTAGGTGCTGCTGCTCGCTAACGGATCTTTGTCTTTGTGCGCGGGGTGCCCAGCCTGCGTTGGAGGTGGGCCGCCCGCACTGGACGCTGCGCGTGCTGAGCGACGCGACGGAGGAGCCGCTCGCGCTGTGGCGCGACACCGACCGGGCCGACAGCGTCCGCCACGTCAAGCTCGCGTGGGAACTCGCCGAGCCCGGGAGGGCGGCCAAGGTGACGGGGGGCGGGGGGAGGAGGAGGGGGGGGGGCAGCACGGGTGTATGTGTGGTGCTGTGTGTGTTCTTGGGTGTTTCGGGAGCGGTGGTGTCGCGCTTAGCGCGATGCGCTACGAACACAGCTACCCGAATTCTCACGAGCAAGGCATCAAGCAAAGTGCACGGTGGTGGTGATGGCGTTGATGTGCGGAGCGGCAGTGTGGCGGTTTTCACGTTGCGCTACGAACCCATCGGCCAGAGTTCAATTCCCGCTCACGGCCAACACCAGTGAAGTGACGATTATCTGAACCGGTACTGGGCTTCCCCTAGGCCGACCCGGCCTCAGATGAGCACCTGGTGCGGTATGTATATCAGCACTGGGGAGACAAATGTGGCCGGGCGTGGTGTTGGCCACCCACCCCCTCGTGTGCTGTGTCGACCTTCATAGGTGCTCGCTAACAGCACTTGCACCAACAGTCTGTTAAATTTAGACTTCAAGCTTTCGTGACTGCAGGAATTCGTATTCTTTGGTTCTTTCGGTAAAGTCAGGTAGAAAGTGAATATTCACTTTAAATTTCTTTTTTTCTATATACGTGAATATTCACTTTATTATTTATATATATTTTTCATCTAGTGTGAATATTACCTTTATTTTCATAAAAAAATTATATATACGTGAATATTCACTTTATTTTTATTCTAATTTTTCCCTATTTACATGAATATTCCCTTTCGTTTTATTATTATTTTTTCTATCTACGTGAATATTCACTTTATTGGCATTATAATTTTTCTATATACATGAATATTCACTTTATTTAAAAAATTCTAACTACGTGAATATTCACTTTATTTGTATTATTATTTTTCTATCTACGTGACTTTACCGAAAGAACCAAAGAATATAGTCTATTTAAAGGCTATGGGGGGGGGGGATCTTTGTCTTTGTCTTTGTGCTGTGTGTGCCGTACTTGACGTGAGCACCTTGCGTGCCCTCTTGCCTGCACTGCACGTGCCACGCGCGTGTGCCACGTACCCCGCCACCCGACCCACAGGCGCTGAAGTCTCGGCAGGAATTCCTGAGCAAGATGCGCGCCGCTCAGACACCGGCCCCACCGCCCACGGGAGAAGTGACGCCGGCGCCACTCGGTACCAACAACCGCAGCCACCCCCACTGGGGGGGGGGGGGGCGGGAACCGGGGTCAGATTTCGCTCGCCACCGACGTTAGCCGTGGCTGGGTATTGAACTCAGGTTGCCGGGTTCGTAGATCAGTGAGCTAACTAACTGACCACCACAAAGATCCCCCGTTTAACAGGATGTTTGGACAAGCGCTGTTCGCGAGCACCTATGAAGGCCGGCACGGTACACAAGGTGGCGGGCGGTCAGCACCACGCCCGGCCGCCTTTGTCTCTCCGGGGGCGATATTTTCACACACTGCACCAGGTACTCAGTTGAGGCTGAGTCGACCTAGGGGAGGCCCAAGACCGGATCAAATGATCGTCACCGGTGTCGGGCGTGAGCAGGAATCGAACTCGGGTCGCCGGGTTCATAGCGCCGCGTAGCGCTAATCGCGACGCCACCGCTCCCACTCACCACAATGCAGGTCACATGACTCCTCTCTCGGCTTCTACCCCTCGCTTTAGAATTCCCTCTTCCCCATCATCGTCATCATCCCTTTTCCCAGGTGCTTTCAGCTTTGCTCAACTTAAGAAACGTATTCGCTCCAATCTCTTAAGACTTTAATCGTGCTATTTTGTTGCGGGCAACATCATCTCGGAGCTTTTGGGCCCGTGCTCAGGAACTATGATTTAATCTTCTTGTTTTTTTTGTATATAATCAACAGTGGTTTATTCTTATTCATGATGGAGGATTCACTTGGTTTCTACTTTGCCTTGCGTGCTTGCAGACAGAGTGTGCATCGTGGTTACTACTGCACTGAACTGCAAACCAGGGGGACACGATTTCCATTCCCACTCATGACCAATAAGAAGTGGCGTGAAAATTTGGACCGGCCCAAGGCCTCCCCTAGGTCGACTCAGCCTTAAATTAGTACCTGGTGCGGTGTGGGGGTGGCCCTGGCCACACCACCCCCTCGTGTGCCACAGCGGCCTCCACAGGTGGTGACAGCACTTGCCCCAACAGTCTGGTAAAGGCTACGCGGGACACCTTTATCTGTGAGCACCAAAGGTGTCAAATCGCTGGACTGAATGTCACCCTCGCAATGTTTGAAATGTCAGGCGAGGGGAATATTTATGCAAATAGAGCCATGAAAATTTAACCGTGAGAGACAGGGCTTTGCTCTATGTTTTCCCTCCCCCTGTCATCGAGAGGAATTGGAGCGCCCTGTGTTGTGGTCACCTGCCCCTGAGAACGATCGCTCTTGGCTAATTAATACACACACACGCACGATTGTGACTGAGCGACTGATTTATATTCGGGTTTCATGGAAGAGCTGGGGAAAGGCTTCACATTTTTGCCAATTAATTTCCCGACGAATATTGTCCGGGCCGGTTGATGGACTGCAGTAGGCGGCACGTAACCACTGGTAGCCACAGCCATACCGAGAGGTATCCTGGATGTGGTGTGCCGGGTGCGGAAATATATTTGGAGACAAACCCGGCTGACGTGAAGCCCCCCTGCGTCTTTCCTCGCAGATAGAAACATCTGAACACCTAAACGTTTGCGTTTTAGGCGGTGATGTCCCCACCTATGAGTAATAACCAGGGCAGCCGGCCAGATTCATGGAATCTTCCACATCCATTGCGAAGCGGACGGCGTGTAGTATTTGTACGGCTCGTACACATCGTCACCGCAGTAACAACCAGGACGGCCTGCCAGATTCACGCCACCGTTGGGCCGTTTCACCGCACCGGCGCCGGTGCTTGGGAGTTAACGCGCCAACTCTGCGGGTTAGGGTTGGAGTCGGGGTCAGGGTGTCGAGCTGTGACTCCCGCGCGCGTGTGTCCCGTGATTTCAGCCGACGAGAGCGGAGGGCAAGCGGCGGACGTGCCGCGCGATGAGCCTCCTGCCGAGCCGCTTCGCCTGACCTTCGACCCCTCGCCCTTCTTCAGGTGAGCATCGCACGGATTGATTCGCCGTCTCTCCGTTCGGGGTCTCCTCGCAGGGCGGGTGCAACTCGGCCCGGGGAAACGGACGTCGCAGAGCCACCTCTGAGAGACCCTTCAGATGACCTCTGACCCATACAGGGGCAGCACTATCCCGCCTGCTGAGCATACGAGAAATAACATTCGTTGCGTGCCAATCAAACTAATATGTTAATTATCATGGCTGGAACTTAAACGCGGAATCAAATTGAATGAGATCAGGATTTTTGTTTGTTTTGCTGATTGGGCTGAGACCAACACACTGCGCTTGAGAACGCAGTTTTACCGTAGGCCGCTACCAAGATTGGAACCTGGACTCCCAGCGGTTGCCAGCCGAGAGTTCTGCGCCGAGGAGTCGTCGATTGTTAACGACCCCAACGGGCCTTCGATCTCGCGCCGCGTCGACATTCAACGCATCGATATTCAACGCGCCGACATTCAACGCGCCGACATTCAACGCGTCGACATTCAACGCGTCGACATTCAACGCGTCGACATTCAACGCGTCGACATTCAACGCGTCGACATTCAACGCGTCGACATTCAACGCGTCGACATTCAACGCGTCGACATTCAACGCG
>JAAXLI020001975.1:0-16101 GCA_014621495.2 Entosphenus tridentatus
TTCTACCACCACGCGTACGGCCCGCCGGGCATCCCGCCGCCCTACGCGGTGCCGCCCGGGATGATCGCCGTGCCGGGCCCCGTTCACGTGCACCAGCTGCACCAGCAGCACCAGCAGCACCAGCAGCAGCCGCAGATGATGCCCGGCGGTGTGGGCGGGGGCTCGGGGCCCCCCTCCGCGATCGGAGGGGGCGGCCCCCCCCCGCCAGGCGCCCCCCCCGTACGGGACTTAGGGTCGGTGCCACCCGAGTTGATGGGCAGCCGCCAGTCGTTCCACATGGCCATGGGAAACCCGTGCGAGTTCTTCGTCGACGTCATGTGACGGCGGCGGCGTCGCACGCCCGCCGCGGTCAGAGGTCAAAGTAGAGTTTGCGTGCGAGGTGGGGGGGGGTTGGGGGGATTTGGGGGGTCGGGGGGGGGGGGTAATGACGATCTGGTGACCGGGTTACGGTGTCATCAACGGAGCCTCGGGGTTCAACGTGTGGCTGCGACGGGGCAGCGCTGCCTTGTCGTGAGAGTTTTTTAATCACCAGCAGTCGTAGATGTTTCTCTCGCTCAGTGCGCTGGGGTTGATGCCATCGTCCATGGCTGGCCTATCTAAGTGCCTTAAGGTGTCAAAGAATGCTTCCTGTTGGAAGCGTGGTGATGAATCGTCGCTTACAGAACAAAGCAAAGCAATAGAGACGCGCAGCGGAAGCCCCGTTCTGTCCTGGGCTGCGTTCGCTGTGGCTAGTCGATTGGCGTGGCTGGAGTGGTGGTGGTGGTGTGGTAGAAATCCTCGGCAACAATGCTGCTGTGGAGTCGTGCCAACAGTCGTCGTAACCTCGACCCTGTCCACTAAGCCCAGGTCACCATTCCCCAAGGCGTTGATGGAGATTAATGCGGCGTGAAATTCTGCTGCCTCTAAGGGATATTTCCCTCACCCCCTTCACCATATCCATAACGCCTTTAGCATTACCCCAATGCCCGAACCCTCGCCAGTAAGCCACGAAACGATACGCCCCTCGTGATCCGTCGAATTAAACTCGCGCCATCGTTACACGCGTAGAAGCGTGCCTGTAGGAATAGGTCACTCGCCATTTCTGCAAAATATATGTAAAGGCTAACTTGGAACTAATGACATGCTGTACACTGGGGAGACGCTACAAATACGGGACAGACATCACTCGGGAGAGGACACGGAGCTTGCGGCATGGCCGGCCCGCCCCCGGCGAGCGCTCCTCTCGCTAGTTGTTGGGATGCCGCAAGAGGCTCGAATCGTCAGCGGCGGCGCCGCTCGCTCGGGAGTGGTCGCGGTGCGCTTGGGGTAAACGGCTGCCGACCACCGACCGCTACCACCGGGGGGGCGCGAGCCGCCGTGTGAAGCGCGTTACCGTGCCCAGTTTAAAGCGCCTCCCGACGATTAGCACGGTTGGCTACGTACGGTGCGAAATAAGTTGTGCGTGCGTGCAACTACGTTCCTGCCCGCGCGTGGAGAAAATATATAAATAGGTGACAACCGAACGTCGTAGCCCAATGGAGGAGGGCGACGGCCCCCATCGCTTGAAGGCCTTGGGCAGGTGGCGCTTCGCTCAGACAATCCACTCCGCTGCCTTCACTGCCTGACGAATGCTCATTTTGCTAGGAACTCGGGGGGGGGGGGGGGGGCGTAGAGGGGGGGGGTAGCGGGTGGCGGGGAGATGAACAGAAACGAGAGGGACTGAGGATCTGCGGTGTAAACCCGAGGAGGCCCCACTCGAGTGTGGCTCGTTGAGGTCTTCACAATGACGACGTCGTCAAGGTGCTGTTAGAAGCAGGGGGTCTCCGCTCCGATGTTCCGTTTGGGGCTCGCCGACGACGGCACGGCCCCCTGGCGCAAGTGCAGCTAAAATTATGCAGCTATCGAAGTCGAGCAAGAGAGTGGCACGTTTGTGAGTGTTTGTGTGCATTTGTGGCACGTCCATTGCCATAAGGAGTTTATAGATGCGTTGTCTTCTCACACTGCAATTAACTTGTTGTGAGCCCCCCCCCCCTCCCTGGCCCTGCTTGGCCCCCGAACCAGCATATCATGGTTCGATTCCCGTTTGGCATGGTCGGTGGAAAAAAAGAGAAGAGTTGATTTAACTCTGGAAATCCTGACAGAGTCTTGAGACATTTCTAAGAGTGCCCTTGCAACCTTGAGATGGTTTAAGACCATTCATCAACGAGTGGTTTCATGTGAGAGGACAGACTGGGAGTGCCCCCCGGAGAAAAAGACCCCAAACACTTCCATGGGTGCCGACGTCCACGGTCCGATGGCTCTCCGCCCCGTCCGTGGTTTTGTAGCGAATGTTTAGGTTCACCCGGAGAAGCTCAAGTACACGAAACGTCGGTGCACCGCAACCCAACACACATCGGAGAGCTGCACAGGACCTCCGCCAAATGGTAATTTGGAATTTACCGCTTGCAAGGCGGAGTTGGTGACATCGCAATTCACCTTTTTAATGACTGGGATATTTCCTCTACAAGAGCGTAAACGGTCTATTACTGGCACCACTGCTGGCCTTAATAGGTGCTCGCTAACATAAATGACCTGCAAAGGGTCGAGCTGATTTACTTTATTATATTTTTTAATCTGTTAATAAACGGTTTGAAACGTCTCGGGCGCCGTCTCGTGAACACTAAATGTGCTCTCTCCGCTCCGCGGTGTTCGGCCGTCGTTCATGACTTCCCCTCGTTATCGTTTTGTATTTCGTTTTGTTGGTACATGCGTAACAAACCTTTTTTTTTAGAACTTAAGTAAATTTAGTTTTCGTTTTTCTCTCTCGCAAAGAAATGTATTTTATGTCAGATTATTAAAAAAAATTCAGTAAGCAGCGGTTTGTGTTGGCGTGAATGGTCGTGCAAGAACCACCTCACCACGTGGTCTACACCACCTCGTGGTACACACCACGGACCACCCCACCACGTGGTCCAGACTACGCACCCACACCCCTTTACACCTCCACGTGGTCCACACCACGCCGAACAATGTCGAATGGGTGGTGGTGGCGGGGAGAGTGCACAATGGGTTTTGCTGCATTGCCCTCTACACCGCCTGCTCCTGTCCTATCCAGGCTCAGTTCCTGCTTGGCTTTCGGGGTGATTTCGGCCACAGGCCGGATTCTGGTACGGTGGCTTGGACACCGACTGTCATCAGTCGCAGCAATGCAGCAGGATCCATTGTACCGCGACGTCTCTCGAACCCCATCGGCAGCTCGCTAGCATTGACGATTCAATCCTCGCTCTCTCGCAGTCCCTCATCGGCGAGTCGCAACAACCGGTGCAGCGTTTCCTCGTCTTGAAACCGCCGAATTTAGTCGCTCGCAGGCGGGCGGTGCAAGTCGTGCTGTCGTGTTGGCAGGGACGGCGATAAGGGAAGAACATTGTCCTCCGCTCTGTTCGATAAATGTATTTCCACGACGATGCTGTTGATTAGTTTGCGATCAAAAGAGTGATTTGGTCGCGGTGGGCACGAGACTCGTGGGCCTCTCGCCGGCGCCGACAACCGGACATCTGACGTGAAAAGAGCTTCATAGCTTATCGGATTCTTCCGGCCCGAATGAAAGTTCTCATTCGGACACTCGGCCTCGTGCGGTGTCACGTGAACAGCGGAGGAGCGGAAACTTCCGTGCTCAACTGGCATGCACTGCCGAGATACACTCACTATGGGTTACACACACACACAACAACAACCGCCATTCGCCACTAAGTGGCGGTGACGTCACCACGACGCTTGTGCCAGGCCATGTGCACCTTGAGGCCACGTGAAGTGTCGAACGCCCGCTGGCAGGAGGTCACGGGGCAGACCCAGGTGCCACGGGTCGACTGACTGAGATGACTGGCTGATGCACCACCTGTGCCCCCTACTGTGCCAACTTGCTGTGCTTTCATCTTCTTGGTTCTTTCGGTAAAGTCACGTAGAAGGGAAGTAATAAAATAATAAAAATAAAACATAATAAAATAATTCTCACGACGTTTCGGCCACAACGCAAGCAGCCGTCCTCAGGTGAAACCAGGTCTGTCGAGGCGACAGCGTCTGAATTAAACAGACCTTCAGAAATAGAACTGTTACTGCGATTAATTACGACTTTGTTAACGTCTAGCTTTTCAATGTGTGGGTCCGGTCTCTTGTTTGAGAGGCGGTTGAATTTTGAAATCAAGTTGTCCTTACATTTGGTCGACATAGCGGCAGCTGAAGAGGCAGTCATTTTGTCTACATGTTCCCAATCCGATGTGGACATTGTTGCACTCAAAGATAAGTGTGATTTGTAGAGTGTCTTGTCTAACTGATCTAGATCGGTGCGCGTAAGTCTGATTTTCTCTGAGATAAGAGCTAAGCTAGTTCTAGAAAGAATTAGTTTAGCATTAGAAGAAGTTACAACAGCAGATGTTAGTGTAAATGCGTTTGGTATTACCTTAGAGTCGCGGCATCTCTTCAGAAAGGTGAGAGACTCGATTAGCTGAGCCTTCTTATCACGGAGCTTGTTGAAGGATCTCAAAGATATGTGGAATCCCTCCCCGTAGAGACAGTTAAATTTTGATTTAAAGCTTTCGTGACTCCGGTTGTAGCCAACATTTTCATGGAGAAATTTGAGACTGACACCATCCAGACTGCCACTCTACGCCCGACCTTATGGAAGAGGTACGTAGATGACACTTTTGTCATCTGGCCACATGGCCGGCCTGCTCTAGACCAATTTCTCGACCACATCAATTCCATACACCCAGCCATCAGATTCACAATGGAAGTCGAAAAATATGGCAAGCTACCCTTTTTGGATGCCCTAATTAAAAGGAGACCTGATGGTTCAATGAGCCATTCTGTCTACAGGAAAGCCACCCATACGGATGCTTACCTAAAACCGGATTCCCACCACCATCCATCCCAGAAGAATTCCCTCATCAAGACTCTATACCATAGAGCCCAATGCATATCCGACCAGGAACACATTGCCAGTGAACTCAAACACGTACGCCAAGCTCTTAAGGCTAATGGTTACTCCGACTACACAATCCGCAAAGCCATCACTCCAACTATCAAGAAGGATCCCGTTGAGGAGCCTTTCAAGACCATCACCTTACCCTACATTGTTGGGGTCACAAAAAAGATCTCCAAAATCCTGATAAAACACAAGATCCAGGTCCGATTCAACACAGTACATCAAATCCGTGATCTGGTCCCGTCTGTTAAAGATGTGGTTCCAGACATACAGTACCCTGGCGTCTACAAACTAAGTTGCCTCTGGTAGCAGTTACATTGGAGAAACCAAACGACATGTCTCGGACCGCATCCGTGAACATAAAGCAGACTTGAAACACGGTAGGACAAACACCTCAGCCGTGGCAGATCACTGTTACAATTCAGTGGGCTCACATGATATTGACTTCTCCAAGACAGAGGTTCTCTGCAAGCCATCTGGCTACCATGAGAGATTCGTTCATGAGGCTATCCACATATACAAACACAGAGACAATTTCAACCGAGAAGATGGATTCTGGCTTAGCAATCATTGGAAGGACGTAATAAACCATTTCGGATCTTAACTGATTGTGTTCACGTTTACGGTGACTTTCAGACCGCGTTCCATTCACTGGCATTGTATTCTCCGCAGGGAATGGATTCTTTGCTCCGCTGAATTGACATATTTTGTTGCTTCCTCTTAGTATCTTTCACACTGTATAATAACAAATCGTTTTAAAATGTATATGCTTAATACAATGTACAAAGTAATATATAGTATCGTAATTGTATAGTGAATATACAGCAGTGTGATATACATTAGGGTGGGTATAATAATACATAGTGTAATATTACAATGGATAAGGTATAGGGTGGTTTATAGCAATACAGTATAAAATTTAATGTTTGGGTTTGTCTATGGCAGTATATAGTACGGTGTAGACTCGTGCGATGTAAGAGAATAAAGTTTAGATGGAAGCATATTATATTTTTTACGACGTAGAATTGTAATGTATTACTTACTGTTAGTAACTCAGCTTATTGTAGAGTATATTTAGTATAATGATGATACTATGTAGTTTATACTTTAGTTGTTTACGTGGTGGTTTTAGTTACTGCAGCTACATACTATTAACACTTCTTCCCTTTATTAATGCTACCCCTATCCCCTCCCTGTGATGCTGCTAATCCTGCATCATGCACGGGCAAAGTAGCACTATTCACATACCTGCATTTCCCATATCCTCTCCCTTGGATGCTGCTAATCCTGCATAATGCACGGACACAAGTAGTACTAATCACATACCTGCATTTCCCATAAATATACTAAATTCCTCTTGATATGCAAATTCTTTTGTTAAGGCGCCCCCCCTTTCCCCCCCCTTCCAACCCAGCTTATATATATATGCTCCAAGCACGTGTGCTGTTTAATTCAGACGCTGTCGCCTCGACAGACCTGGTTTCACCTGAGGACATCTGCTTGCGTTGTGGCCGAAACGTCGTGAGAATTATTTTATTATGTTTTATTTTTATTATTTTATTACTTCCCTTCTACGTGACTTTACCGAAAGAACCAAGAAGATGAATCCCTGCAGTCACGAAAGCTTTAAATCGAAATTGCTGTGCTTTAACCACCCGGCGCTCCACTCGTTGTTGTGAGCATCGCTCCTCCGCCCTCCGTTGTTGATGGAGAGCGACTGCCTCCAACTGCCCAGTAGCGTCCTTTATGAGCCTCCTCCACAGAGGCAGATCCTGATACCTCTGGTACCAATCATCGGCAAGTCCACACAGCTCCACATCCTCTTGTACCACATCACTCCATCTCATATCTAGCCTGTACCATGCCCGTTTAGCCCCCTCTATCCGGCCAAACAAAAGCTGTTTATGCATGCGGTAGCTGGGCATGCGGGCTACCTGACCCAGCCAACGCAGCCTTGCCTGCCAGAGGAGCTCGCCGATGGGACTTTATCCAGATGTTTCAAGGATTTGTGAACTCACACAATCCAGCCTGGTTAAACCCAGGATGGATCGTAGGCAGGCCCAGCCTCAATGTTTCTAACTGGCGAAGATGTTCCATTTGGGAGGTCCACGTTTCGCAAGCGTAGAGAAGGGAGGGAATGACTGTGGCCGAGAAGACCTGAAGCTTCATGCGGAACGACAGAACAGGCAGCTTCCACACAGCGTTATGCAACCGATGAAAATATAATGCCGCTCAACTGATTCGGAGTGAGACCTCTGCTGTCAAACCGGAGCCAATCATGAACACACTGCCCAAGTATGGGAAACTCTCCTCTCTCTCCACAACTGCCCCATCACCAATTGGGAATTGTAGGGTTGGGGTGTCCGATGGTAAAAATACCCGGGCAGGTGCTTCGTTTTGGTGGGCCCCACCTCTTGGTGGCAAGCTCCAGGTCCAGCAGCAGCGCCTTTAACTCCTCCTCTGAGTGAGCAGTAATTACCGGATCATCGGCATACATATCATAATTGACCAATAGGGAGCCATCCCTTGACCGCACCCGGGCATCGATCAGCCTCCCAATGAATCTGTACTAGATGAAAATTCCTCCGGTACAGCCATCGAACGCTTCATAATAAAGGTTTTAGGGTAAGTATAAATATGTCATAACCCTCCACCACCCGACACAGCCAATTAGTAAGGGATTTGTCATTTTAACAAAACGCTAATTAGTTACAACTTCAGCCCACCGGTGTGTTGAAGAGTCAATCCACAACATTTCGCTGGTAATTACATCCAGCATCATCGGGCGATTTGCCAGAATAGTGAAGTAATCCACCTGCTTCCGGTCTTAAATCGAGCAGCAGGACGACGTCATCACTGAACCCATCAGGTGCAGAGATCAGAGGCGGAGGAGGGCGGGGGGTATTGTAATTACATAATAGATTAGTATTCAGTTAATTAGTATGTGTTTCCTCTATAAGGAATTGTAATTGTAAGATGTATTACTTAATAATATGCTTCCGGGCTGTACTAAGCCTGTGGCTGACAGAGCGGTAAAAATTATTTGTATTTTTCTCAATTTCAATGGATTCCCGAATTAGTCTTGGCCAGTAATAATTATGAGAATAGGTTTTCCCATTTTTTCTGGCAACAAAACAGGTGTTAAGATGTTAAAACACCCAACTGAAACATTTTACAAGGAACCATGTCTGCATTAACCACAATACTTGTGGTCAGAATGCAAACAAAAACATAACTCTGATAATATATAATATATGCATTTACTTTGAAACTGATTGGTCCTCACCAGAGACGCTTCCTTTGGTTGAACAGCGTTTGAGACTAGGCTCGAAAGAAAGTTGTCTCTGGTGTGGACCAATCAGTTTCAAGGACAATGCACATATTTTCAGAGTATTTTTTTGTTTGCATTCAGACCACAAGTACTTTGGTTAATGCAGACATGATTCCTTGTAAAAGGTTTCAGTTTGGTGTTTTAACATCTTAGCACAGTGGTTTTGTTTCCAGAAAAGAGGGGAAAACCTATTCTCATATTTTGGTACTGGCAAAGGAGGTCCCATGATGCAGCAATAATTAGTTTTACACAACATTTCAACGTTATCAAAATCAATTGAGTGTCCTTGTTGGCAAGCATGTTCTGCAACTGCCGACAGTTGTGTTTGTGAGTGTTTAATATTTATTTGTTGTTCTTTTAGTCTTACTCTAATGTTACTTCCAGTCTGTCCAATATAGCATCTGCCACATAAGCAATTAATCTGATACACACCTTCTGTTGATAACTTAGGCAATGTTTCTTTTGTACAAGATACTCGTTTTTGAAATTTGTGTACCGTGCCAAATCTTACTTTGATGTTTTGCTATTGCAAAGCTCGAGGTAATTTGTCAGTGACTCCCACGATATATGGTATTTTAATCGTTTTAATAATCTTATCGCTCTCAGCAATATTGCTGGTTTGGCATTCAATGCTCTGTTAATTTGAGCATTGCTGTAGCCATTCAATTGCAGTGCTTCTTTAACATGTTTAATCTCTCTCCTCAGACTTTCACCATCTGCCACTGTTTTAGCCCGATGTATTAGCGTCTTGATGAGAGAGGATTTCTGTGCAGGGTGATGATGCAAATCTGCATTCAGATAGGCATCAGCTGTGTGTTATTTTACCATTTAGGCTGCGTTCGAGCAAAATATCTAGGAAAGGGAGCGTGTTATTCACCTCCATTTCCATGGTGAACTGGATGACCAATAGCCTTTTGCCCGTCCAAGGACGGGTGTATTTCAGTAAATCTGAAACTTGCAAGCGAAAATCAGACCGCGACGTGATATTGCATCAATTCGTGTGCAATTTGTAAGGCCGCCGTGACATAGACCTATTTCATTTTAAGGTCATAATCCCTTGTTCATCATGACGTCCTTTTTACTTTGATGTCTCAACAGCGTGACGGAGATCGCGTGACGTGAGGGTTCTGCCTTTGTAGTGAGGGTTGTGAGTTGACGCCGAGGAGGGGGGAGGAGGCGCCTCGGCCCATGTGGAGTGACGTCACTGGCTAATTATTATGAATGGGGGGGGGGGTCCATTTGGAGGACGTAACCTTTTGATTACTCTTGTTACTCTTTGGTTCTTTCAGTAAAGTCACGTAGTTAGAAATAAAACAAAACAAATCACGACGTTTCGATCGCAACACAAGTGGTCGTCATCAGGCAAAGGGGTCAGCCTCTAAAGGCAAACTGTTTATAAAGGTAGCCAAAGTGTATCCACATCACCAGAAGCGCGGGCGGTGCACGAGTGCCAATGCAGCAAAAAAGCCAATGCAGCAGCAAAGCCAAACGCTGGGGATGCGGGGGGAAATTAACTCGGAAAAATAGACTAGTACCCGGCAGATGGAACCATAAACAGTTAAGGTTTTACCTGGTCAGTGGGCAGATCAGCTCCACGGTAGGTCTTGGTGTCAAAGACACGTACCCGCATCCGCTGTTCCATCACTATGTAGACCAGCAGATGTTTTTGCTTGGACCCGGCATGCATCCATTATGTTCTGTGGATGCGCCGATGCCACGACAGCGCGTTGGTAATTACAAGCCCCATGGGCTGCATAAACGTCTAGCAGCTTCCTACCGTTGTTATTGAGCTGATCTGGCCCATGCCTTCCAATCACTCCAGACCAGGTGCCAGCATCATGACCAACTCGGGAATTGAAGTCACCCAACAAGATGACTATCCCGAGAGGCCACTTTAGCTAGCACCTGTGACAGGTCTATAGAAGGCATCTGATTAATCGACATTGCCTTCATCCCTCCACGGATGTTCGTCTTCAGTGGGGGCATAAGTAACCATAACCACCACTCCTCACCTCTGGTTGATGAGAAGGCGAGCCCAAAGTTGCCTGGGGCTTACAGATTCCCACACCTCACTGCGACGCTCCCATGCCCCCTTCATTCTTTTGTTCAGAAGAGCCACTCCCTGTTGTTTGACAGTCTCCTGCCCCGAGTAGAGGACTGTCCACCCTTCATGGTGGCAGGAGCCAGAGTCGGTCCACCGGACCTCCTGAATACCACAGAAATCCAGGTGGTACTGGTCCAGCTCCCGAAATTCCACATGGCCACCCAGTGGCTTTTTGCTGTTTATGGAGGAACCCCGAGGGTAAGGATTCAATCTCCTGGCTCTGTCAAATGGGGTTTGGTCAGGAAACGTCATGGATGCCTGTTCCCCTGGGGCCTCCGGCACAAGCTTAATTAAATTTTTATTCCAAGGTTTAGTGGTACTTAGATTGAAGGTGGAGGGGTTACCAGCCAAAGGAGAAAAAACGGGGCTGTAATCACAGGTAGGCGCACGATTGGCCATGCGGTACGTGACCCCGGGCTTTTTAAGTCCGGGGGATAAAAGGGGAGCCTGTGGCCGTTCGATGGAGAATCTTCTTCAACATCTTGGCCGCCAAGATCCCCCCACTGCCATCCTGCCTTCTCGAGCCACTCGCAGCATCCGTGTGATGCCAGCGAGTGCTGCTACGAGGCAGTGATAGGCAATGCTTTTTCGTCCTCTTCCCTACGCCTCACAGCATCGTGAGTACAGCTACGAGGTACGTGGTAGGACGTTTGAGTGACTGGGGACTTAGGCAGCAGTAGGCGAAGCTCTTCTCACAAAATATTCCCCCGAGTAGTGCGTAGTTGCGCTGAGAATAAAAGTTAGCACAGAGCATAGGTGTGGTGTCTGTGATTTCTTTGTGGAGCAACTGCGTGGTGGAACGCGCGGCGAGAGTGAACACGGAGCCGCGGCGTGCGCATGCGTCAAGAGGTAATCGCCCGCAGTTGCGAGCGCGTTCACAGCAGCACGAGTTTGTCCCTCAGAGAGGGCGCGAGTGCGGGGGCCCCATCACTCGGTCGGAGGGGGCCCAGCGGGAGCCAACCGACGCGGTGGAGGGAGCGGAACGGGCGGATGTCGCGCCCCACATGCCTAGCGAGGGTGGTGGGGTGGACGTCGGGCCCCATAATACACACACTCTACCACATGTGAGTTATCCACACACTCGACCACGTGGGTTAGACACCCACCGTGGGTTTACGCAGCATCCAGCTGCTACAGCCCAACGGTCCCGCGTCACAAGGTTCGGAGCACGTGGTCGAACCCGCCCAACTCCTTGCCACATTCGTGTACAGCGGGACAGGCAGCAGATCAAACTGCCCAGTCAGTCAACCCATGGGACGTGGGAGGGGGGGGGGGTCTGTTCTTCTTCCTGCCAACAGGGGAGCCCGTTGACACTTCACGTGGCCTCAAAGTGCAGCCAGGGTTGCGCAAGTGCCGTGGTCACGTCCCCGCCACTGAGTTGTGCGGTGGTTATTGCTGTTTGTGTGCCGTACCGGCCTTCATCGGTCCTCGCTAACACCACTTGCCCCAGCCGTCTGCTCAAGGCTACATGGGGGATCTTCGTACGTGCGTCTAACACACCGCTGATACTCATGCATACCATGGGAGTGCAGAGCCCGTCCCCGGGGGCACGCGGCGAATCGGGGCGACCGCCCCGTGCCCCGCGCTTTGGGGGGTCCCGTGTTGTGACGTCACGGCGTAATACTCCCGGTTTAGTTTGAAGGCCCCACAGTGCAAGCTGCCCCGGGGCCTTACACCCTCCGCTACCCCTTATGGACAGCCCTGTTTATCATCATCACCATCAGCAGCACCACCACAAGTGCTTCTGTTACAACTTTCACAGGATCCAGCGGACACAGGCACAAGATCGGGGCGTGCGAGCGATTAAGAAGTGTTTTTAATTCCACCTTGATACTTGCACAGTTAATAATGTTACCATAGAACAGACACGGACATTTAAATGTTTTTTTTAATCATATTTATGTGACGGTATTACTTTAGCGTTGCACACTTCCAAAACGGGCGGAGATGGGCGCGGTAGCAAAGCGAGACGGTGAACACGGAACGGCCCTCGAGGATCGCTCGGCTCGATTCCCCGTCCCACACTCCTGCTCCTCCAATGTGGAGACACTCCCCGTGACTCAACCAACTCTTAAGAGCTAAAGCCATGGCAAGAGCAAGCGTGCCCGCTTGCTGCAATGTCCAGCGCACCGGACTTGCAACCCAGAGGAGGAGGGGGTGGGGGTGCCAGTTGGGGCGCATCTCCCGGCGCGGCAGTTTAAATGGCTTCACCATCTCACCGCGGCCAATGGGCGGTGCGGGTATGCCCGCCTCTTTCAACAAACACGACTGCTCAGCAGCGGAGGTGTATAGAACAAATACTGCACCCCCTCCTCTCTCGGGCTCTCCCCCGTTCGAGGGAGGCCATTCCAACACCAGCGGGGCGGGAGCCAGCAGACTGCAGGGCTGCGCCTCTGCAGAACCTCAAGCCCCGAGTCTCGAGACTCTGGGCGGGAGCACCCGGGAGAAAACCCCACACGCGCGAGGGATTAACACTCACGAGCGCCATTTCCCTTTGCGGCCACCCTTGTGACTCAAGATTGGGCGTCCCGTGCGCGTGCCTAACCAGGCTCGGGACCTGCTGAGCTTGCGAGACTGCCTCCAGCCACCAGGTCGGGGGCGACCTCGTGGGAGGAGGCCGGAGCCTGCCACGTGTTGGCTTCACTGCTCACCGTCCCCTCCTCCTCCTCACGTCCTCATCGCTCTCCTTTGTGTGCTAACATCGTCTATGAAATGACCGAGACTTCACCTTCCTCTTACGACCACCGGAGGTCAATTACAGACAGGGGGGCAGTTTTTGCTTATTTTTCTGGTACGCCATCAGTGAAACACGCACAACGGGCGATCCGTTTACAGACAGCTGCTGCTAACCTCGAGGAATCTGCAAACAAATGGAGAGTGCAGGTGGCTGGGATGTATTGCCGCATCGCAAGATGGTGAGAGGGGGGAGAGGAGAGGGGGATGGGAGGCAGTGGCTTGGCACGACCTTCATCCACGGCTTGATGGCGAGACAATGTTGGAAGGATTTCCATTCCACCGGTTGCTAAAAATTGACCCGGCATCTTAGAGCACATCTTGCATCAACATCTCAATCTTTAACTGTCGTTTATTTTCTCTCTTTTCTCGCCTAGGGGACCCCCACCCCCAGTGGCAGCTGTCCCTGTGCAGCACAAGTCGAGGCCTGCAAGTGAGCAACAGTGTCTTGTTTGGCAGGGGGCAACGATGTAAACGACACTTTATTTTGGAGCCTCTTTTTTACCTGTCCGCCACCAATACTCAATAAACTCGCGTACCAACGCTCGACCCCTCTGCGAGATAATGGAGCCATCATCGCCTCCACAACATTCACCTGTGTTGAGGAGAGGCTTAGAAAGAGAGTGGAAATCGGCGGGCTATCTCTAACTGGACTGACCCTGTATATCCGCAACCGGGACAGCACTTCCACAGTGTTGCATCTCTGTCGCTCTGGGCACTCGTGAGGCACGTGCCACGTACTCCAGTCTACCGGCGACCCGCAAAACACTGAGGAGTTCAAGCACTGGCTACGGTGCGACCGCACTAACGCTACCGCCCCCCAAGCAATCTAACGCAACGCAAAGCGGCGTGGCAAATTAACACTGGATCAGGCGCGTCACACGCACACACGCGCGCAAACACGCGCGCAAACACGCGCGCAAACACGCGCGCAAACACACGCGCACACACGCGCACACACGCTACCCACCTCCACAGAAGAAGAGCAGCGGGGTCAGGAAGATAGAGGAAATGAAATGGGAGGGGCGCGATACGGAGAGAGACGCCGAGAAGCTGAGCAGGTGAGGGACGAGACAGTGGAGGGGCCGAGGTGGGGGGAGGACGTGGGAGGAAGAGGGGGAGGTGGCAGCCGCTCTCCGCTGCGAGTCACGACGTCCGACGTTTCGCTCCACGTGCCGCCGGAAGCTTCTTCAGCGGCGGGAATCGAATCATCGCCACCCCCCGCCCCCGCCCGGCACAAGAAACAAAACGTCGGGGGGACGTCGTGTGAACAGCGCGACCACGGGGACAACAACCCCCGCCACCCCGGGGGGGGGGGGGGGGCGTGGCGGTGGAATGATCGCGACTCGGAAATCGTGCGCACCCGAGGAGCGATGACCGTTTGGCGGAACTCAAGATTGGATGAGGAGAAACGACGAGGAGGAGAGCCGGCGAGAAGGTGCGGGTGTGGGAGCGACGACGCGGCCGCAGTCAACGGAGAGAAAGTTCGGAGGCGGCGGCGGCGGTGGTTCCATCTCAGGGATGCGACGACGCGCTGGCCCCTGCCTCGTCGGCCGCCTCCTCCTTCCGCTTTCTCCCGCCGTCGTCGTCGCCGCCGCCGTCGTCGCCGCCGTCGTCGCCGTCGTCAGCGCCGCCGTCGCCGCCGTCGCCGTGAGAGCCCCCGTCGATCTCCTCCTGCGAGATCACCTCAAAGTCATTGCCGTTGCTCTGGTCGCTGCCTTCGTCCGTCCCTCTCTTCCCGCCCGCCTCGTCATCCTCCTCCTCCTCTTCCTCCTCTTCATCCTCCTCGTAGTCGTCGTCATTGTCAGCCTTGGCCGGCCCGCCTCCGTCGCCGTCGTCGTCATCGCTGTCCGTGCCGTTGGACGGCCCCAGGGTCTTGGGCACGACGGCCTCGGCGCAGGCCTCCCCCGTCGTTCCGCTCGTCGAGCCGCGTTTGCCGGCGTCGGATTTATCCGCCGCCGCCGCCGCCGCCGATTCCGGCGACATCGAAGACGACGCGGCGACGGCAGCGGCGGCTCCGGCGGTGCCGGTCTGCCGCTCGTGCGTGTAGAGCGGACGGAACGAGTCGAGGAAGCCCACGTCGGCGGTGAGGTTGGGCAGCAGCCAGAAGTGGTGGCGGCCGCCCGTCAGCAGCCAGATGAGCATGAAGAGGATGCAGCGCGCTGGGGGACGGGGAGGAGGAGGAGACGCGGGGTGGTGGAGACGGACGTGAGAGGCCACGGCGGCGGGGGGGGGACAAAGGTGGGCACGTGCGGTTAGACAGGTGGACGCACAGAGAGACGTACGGGCAAGTGGTGTGGACGGGCAGGCAAAGACTTGTGTGTGTGTGGAGAGCGCCCGTGTAGCGGTCAGCGCTACGCTGCGCTATGAACTCGGCGGCCCGAGTTCGATTCTCGCTCAAGGCCAACACCAGTGACGATTATCTAAACTGGTCCTGGGCCTCCCCTAGGTTGATTCAGCCTCAAATGAGTACCTGGTGGGGCGTGTAAAAACATCGCCACCGGGGAGACAAAGGCGGCCGGGCGCGGTGTTGGCCACTCACCCCCTCGTGTGCCGTGTCGGCCTTTATAGGTGCTCGCTAACAGGACTAGCCCCTACAGTCTGTTAAGGCTATGAGGGGGATCTTTGTCTTTGTGTAGGCTGGGTGTGCGTGAGGGAGGGACTCACCGACGGCCAGGAAGAGGATGCCTCCGATGAAGCAGCCGGCCGCCACGCTCAGGTAGTAAACACCCACACGCATCTCGGCCGGCCACAGCGGGAACAGCGTCGCCGCAATCACCGCAATCACTGCGCCACACAGCACCACACACACAGCGCACAGATGCAGCACACAGACGCAGCACACAGACGCAGCACACAGACGCACCATACAGACGCACCACACAGCACACAGACGCACCGCACAGATACAGCACACAGACGCAGCACACAGACGCAGCACACAGATGCAGCACACAGACGCAGCACACAGACGCACCACACAGACGCACCACA
>JAAXLI020001977.1:0-12832 GCA_014621495.2 Entosphenus tridentatus
CGACACCCCGCTCCCCTCCCCCCCAACTCTAGCCCTGCTCCGCCGACACGGGTTCACGTGCGCGCCGGAGCGCGTGCACGCGCGCGAACACGTGGAACTGCGCGTGCGCGGCGAGGTGGTGTTCACGTGCCGCGTCACGGGCCTCGAGTTCGGTGTGTAGCGCGCACATGTGCAGTGCACATTCTCGACGCGTGCGTCTGTGTACCAAACACTCTCGACTTGTGACTTTATAATCTTGTTTCTGAGCCTCTCCATTCCAGCCCCCCACCAACACTCCCCTCTGCCCTCCTCCGCTTTGCCAGCGGGGAGGGTAGATATACAGGGTGCTTCAAAAAAATGTCAATACTCCTGAGAATTTGCAACGATGCCACAATAAGTGTGCCCTCCGGGCTCTGGAGACCACCTGGAGAAGATTCCAGGCACGCGTTGACAACGATGGCGAGCAAATGGGAGAGACTCTTTGATTTTTGTTAAGCTATTAACATACATTTGTTATCATGTTACAGTGTAGTATTATCCGATTATTTTCCCATTAAAAACGAAGCCCCGAGTGTAAACGCTTTTGGGACGCCGCCGTTGCGAAATTTTAACTCCCTCGCCTGGTACGCAGGAGATCGTCGGTGCGATCCCGACCCTGACGTCTGCTGCTGTATCTTTGGAGTTCGCGTGTCTCCTCTCTCCCCGTGGTCGCGTGGATTTGTCTCCGGGTCCTCCGGTTTTTCCCCTCCACGCTGAGAACCACGTGATGATGATGATGATGATGCTAAGCCACGTTCTTGAGCTATCACTTGTGATAGCCAGGTCGCTTCTGCAAAAGAGCTACGTAGTCTTACGTTGTAAAATATTTCAAAAAATGTCTGCGGTGTCTCTCTCCCAGTGGATTTTTTTTTTTATCCACCAACCCTCACTGCTCCCACCACCGTGCTGGATTGCAGGCAGCTCACCACCGCCCGGCTATTGATCGCAATGAGGGTGGCGCCGTCTCCTGGACTCTGCTCGAAATTGCCCCGTGCCCTGGCCGTCCTACACAGGGCACAAGGCCGAGTGTGTGGGCACTATCCTCCCCCCCGCACGAGATCCGTGTCGCTTCATTTCAGTGTTATTTATTAGGTATAACCCTGTGAGCCATACGGCTCTTGACTCGGGTGCAACCGCAACAAAACAAAAACTTGATCAAGAAACATCTTAAAGTGACTGCACGCAACAGAAACATCCAGGAAAAAACAGCAAAGTCTTCCAGAAAAAAACACACCGCATTTCAACGCTGTGTGCAAAATCTTGGATATCACCACCGGGTTTCGCGATCCACAGGGAAACCGCGACCAAGATGTGACCCAGTAATATGCCATGGACACGTTACGGGCAGTATCAAGTACTAGCGCTATGTATGGGTATAACTTAGTGTTTTATGTATGAATTCTTAGGTATGGGATTTTTCACAACAAAAGGTTTTTTTGGGGGGGGTGGTTATATCGCGTAAATATAAATGTGTCGTTAAACCCGCCACCATACGACACAGCCAATCAATAAGGTTTGCCACGTACACAAAATGTGACAATTTGCCAATCAGCATTTACAATGCGGTGACTTTCCGCTGAGTGATTACAACAAACAGCTTCGTCGGGCGGTTGCCAGAACTGTGAAGAAGAAGTCCTCTTTTTTATTTGAATTGAGGTGATCGCATCACCGTGCGAACACCCAGAGGGAGGGGGGGGGTTAATGTGATCATATAAGTCAGGGATAAAAAAAAAATTGTCATCAGCCATAACGATAATTGTTTGTTTTGAGTTGTTCTTGAGATCCACGCCAAAATGATTTGCGATCCACCCCTGGATCGCCACCCACGTATTGGCTATCCACCGCGGGCCTTGTGTGCCCCAGCGTGTCTATCTTTGTGTCTGAACCGGTCCTGGGCCTCCCCTGGTTCGACTCACCTGGTGCGCTGAGTAGAACATCGCCACTTAGAGAGACAAAGACGGCCGGGCGTGGTGCTGGCCACCCACACACCCTTCGTGTGCCGTGCCGGCTTTCATAGGTGTGCTACTCGCTAACAGCACTTGCCCCAGGAGCCGGTCAAAGCTATAGTGGGAAATCTTTGTCTTTGCAAGGCCCGCGACAACACACAAATGGTGAAAACACCCCCCAATGGTTTCAAATGGTGTGGCGGCCCTAACACTGGTGATGTCTTACCGGCAAAAGTGCCCCCCCACCACCCCCCTCTGAAAATTAGTGAAGCACACTGATACTTAGTGTGTGTGTGTGCGCCGGGCAGCCGGGCGTGGTGTTGACCACCCACCACTTCGTGTGCCGTGCCGGCCTTCATAGGTGCTGCTCGCTAACAGCGCTTGCCCCAACAGTCTGTTAAGGCTACACGGGGGGTCGATCTTTGTCTTGTCCATCAGGAGGAGACGGGGGTATCGACCCCCTGTGCCAGGCGGCACTCCGAGCTGTGCAGAACGCAGTCTGACTCGGTCGCCGCGGATCTCCTTGGCGTGAAGAGAAAGCAAGAGTCGCCATCGCACGACACACCAGACCTCCTCCTCCTCCTCCACCGGCATTCTCCTGAACGGCCCCGCACTCTGATGGACCGTCACATTGCGCTGGTTGGCTACGTACGGTGCGAAAGAAGTTCGACATCTCATACACTCGATAGATATTCGGCAGGGGGTTATGGTGCACCACGGTGGCGAGGTGTTAGCTACATCACGTGGTGTGCAGGAGGTCGTGGGTTCGATCCCTACCCTGACGCCTGCTGTATATTTAGAGTTTGCATGTTCTCCTCTCTCCCCGTGGTCGCATGGATTTTTTCTCCGGGTCCTCCAGTTTTTCCCTCCACATTTAATTCGCTCCACATTTAATTCGACATGAGAGTATTCGGCTGCTGTTGTAAGTGTCCACGTGATAAGCCAACTTCGTTGAAGCTACCAATTGTGATCGCCAGGTCGCTTTTGAAAAAAGCCACATAGTTCAGTGGGCCCTTACCTGATAAAAGATAAATATATAGTTTAGTTTTTAATCATAGACAGCCCCATTGTGGAGCTGCTAAACCAGAGGCTGGACAATTGTTGGTAACGCCCGCGGCTCACCGCGTGGGTGCCGCTGATGCTGCATCGAGGCCCGTCTGTGGTTCCTCGGAGTTGAAGTCATCATCAACACGTTCCTTTGGAGTGGGCAGGTAGGAACTTGGTTGGACAACGCATTCGTGCACGACAGACAACTCATACCTGGTGGGCAGTGTGGAACCTATTGTTCCTACCTGTATAAAAGATAACTTGACTTGAGGTAGCCAGGCAGCCAGCCAGGTAGCCAGCCCCCTTAACTATCGGCCCCTCCCCCTTGCTTAGGCCCCTCCCATTACCCCCCTCCCTTAGGCCCCTCCCCTGACCAACCCCCCATATCCTTAGGCCCCTCCCCTGACCCCCCCTCTCTTAGGCCCCTCCTCTGAACCCCCCCCGCCCCTCAGGCCCCTTTCATGACTCCCCCCTTCCTTAGGCCCCTCCCCTGACCCTCCTCCCTTAGGCACCTCCCCTCTCCGTACCCAGCAGTAGGTCTCCACCAATCAGAGCTGTTTGTAAGGTCTCCACCAATCAAAGAGCTATGTGTATTATATATTTATTTATGCACGACAGACAGTCAGACAATAAATCCCTGGTGGGCAGTGTGGAACATTGTTCCTACCTGTATCATTATTATAATAAACCTGAAAGTCCCCACGGCTATTAGGAATGAGGCTTCCAGCCAACTGGTCCCACTGTAATCCTTCACCCAGAGAACACAACGCAAATTAATCTCTGGAATCACAATTGCCTCGTATTCTTTTTTAAATCCTTTATATTAAGTTCACTTGCGTGCTTGCTTGCGCGCTTACGACCGTGCAAATCTTTCGGTCGTTTTTCAACCCACTTCCCGTGATCCAATCGAGCTGACATTTTGCACACAGACTCGTTGTGCGTGGCAATTAATGTTCGTGAACAATTTTTTCCTAAATTTACACTTTTTAGGACAAAAATATTATATTTAATTACCAATTGCTTAATGGTGGCAGGCATTCATCTGACCCATAGGTGGCAGCCATCTCAAGCCAGAGGACGAGAGGACTCTAGCCGCCACGCAAATAAAGGATTTCTAGTGAAAAACTTTGTTTTTACGGGTTAATTTTTTTTTGGTCCGCTCAAATTAATTAACTTCATTCGCATTCTAAGAGGGGGTTGGGAAAGAGAATTGTCGCCGATAGAAGAAAAAAAACAATATCGGCCACGGCAAATATTTGTTATACATTCTGAATATGCTTTATATTGCGTGGCTTTTTTATCCTTCAAATAAATGCATTTGGGACAAGGCAAACGAGAGGTCTGTGGAAATGTTGTTTCTGTAAAGTGTAGAAATGTGTATTGGCCTCCAAGTGGGGAGCGGCGGTGCAGTGATTAGCGCAGTTTGTGATGAACCCCTGCGAGCCTGAGTTCTATTCCCGGTCATGACTCTTTACCAGTGGCGAGTGATATGACGAACCCACCACTGTGCCCAGCGTATTCAAGTCCCGTACTCTATTCTACAAAAACAACCCTCATGGCTCTCGTTAGATTACACTGGTCAAGACACTTTTTCTGGCATAAGGTATTCCAACGGTTTTAAGGTAATTTTGTGGTGCTGATTCCAAATCTGGCATCAGTTTTTGTCTATCACATCAGGTTTTTGATAAATCAAATATTGCATTTTCAATAAAAACTGCAGAAGAAAAATAGTAAATAGATGTGGATATCTACATAAAATTATATTATAAACTCACTATCCTAAAAATACAGCACCATATTTTAACACTAAAGCAATCACTAACTCGCAACAACTTGCAATCATAAGTGACAGAGTTAATTTCGGGTAAAATCAATGAAAATGGGGTATGCCGATAGCATAAAAATGATGTGATAGAGCAAATCTGAGATCAGATTTGGAATCAGCACCCTGAAATTAGTCTAAAACAGCTGCAAAAGTCCAGGCCAGAATTTATTTATTTTTGTTGACCAGTGTTATTATTGTAATGTTATTAACGGTACATCCACGGCTACTCGATCTGTAGACGGTACACTTGATGCTGTTCCCGAAGTGATTATCGTTCGAGCCTTCGTGTGTCAATGACACAAAGAGCCTGGAAGTGCAATGAAACATCGAATTTGGATCTTCACGAAATGGTTATCAGTCTCATCAATGATTCTATTGAATGGTGGCGGTTGTGAAATTTGTTTCAAAACACACCATCGACTTGTCTGGTGCAGTTTGCATAAAACCGGCAGTGTGAGCTCACTGCACCAATAGCTGTGTGAGACCGCCCGCTGTTTGACCTCTCTGTCACACATTGTACATTTTAATATGCAGTCGGCTTTCGCGACCAATATCCATAATCGACGGGGATTTTTTTGGCTCAGAGCGCGTAAATATAAATGTTTCGTTAAACCCTCCACCACCCGACACAGCCAATTGATATCACCATCCCACCGATTTCCCAAACCCCTTTTAGAATGCGAAAAAGGTTAAGGCTGTGTTGGGTGGTGGCGGGTTTCACAACACATCTATATTTACGCGATTTAACTCCAAAATAAAACCTCTATTGTGGATTACTGTATATTATACACTTTTTATTTTAGGGCCACAGCGCTATTCACCAATGTGTTGAGTGTTTTGTTTGTGTAACCAACACTGTTTAAAGAGTAATACGACACTGCACACGTCTGCAGCGGATGGGATTTTACGCGCATGTGTCAATTACATTTACAAACGTCCGAGATCACATTGAGTCTCTCTGACAAGAGAGAGGCGCCGCGTGAAAGCAAAATGCGTGGTACAAAACAAAACAACGATCCGGCGCAGATGACATCGGCAGGGGTGGACAAACGACTCGTCGCGACGAGCCGGGGCCGTGCCAAACATTTCACTCGACGAGCGAAACGTTCCGGCTCCGGAGAAAAGCCTCACGGTCATCGTCAGTCCGAAATGATCCCCATTGGTCGCAGAACGACATCGTGGGGAATTTAGAGAACTGGGTGGACAGTTATGTTACGGTGTATCTCTATACAGTGTCTGAATCTATAATTAAACTAAACTATAAAACAGTTTTTTTTATTTAACCGGGTAATGTCCACTGAGCTAAGTAGCTCTATTTTGCAGAAGCGACCTGGCTATCACAAGTGATAGCTCAAGAAAGTGGCTTAGCATCATCATCATCATCACGTGGGAATGCATAGCGGCCAAATGCTCTCAAGGCGTGGTTCTCAGCGTGGAGGGGAAAAACCAGAGGACCCGGAGAAAAATCCACGCGACCACGGAGAGCGAGGAGACACACAAACTCAACATATACAGCAGATGTCGACCTCCCGCATTCCAGGCGAGGCCGTTAACATTTCGTCACCCTGGCGCCCTGACCCCTCCCATAAATCACGTGGCTTCTGCGTGACCCCGCCCCCTATGAAAACAGACGCTGCTCCAACCTTCTCTCTCCAACTCTTACCTCCCCTCGCATCACCCTCTCATCCGTTGCCTCTTCGTGTGCTTTGGGAAATTAGTATGTGAAAGCGACATAACCACTTTGCCTGACGAAGAAAGCTCTAAATCGGTAAAGAATTTTAGCTCGTAATAATTGTTGATTATGTTTTGTTGGGTTAAACGATCACGGTAATGTAGTTGTGTCATAAAGCCACCCTCTACCCGACGCAGCCAGTGAGGTTTGTCACGTGAACAGAACGTGACATTTAGTAACGAGTTCAGCACACCGGTCTGTTGGAGAGTAAACCCACAACAGTTTTCAATTTGAGTGTGACGTTTCGCTGGTAATTGCAGCCAGCTTCATCAGGCGATTGCCATAGTTGTCAAGATGCCTGCTTATGGCATATAGACCAGCCTACCCGTCGACCCTGTATCAGTGCCTACCTCATCACAGAAAAATTCAGACATTATTGGTAACCCCGTGCCCTTATAAATCTCAACGTTCATCTGACAAAGTCCCAATCACAAGGGAGAAACACAAACAGACACAAAAAAATAATGTTTTGCCCGTATATCATGAGGCTGTACGCCATATCGATCTGAAAACTCAATTTTCCTGTACAAGAATACGGGGTAAGCCGCATGGGTTGACAGATATGGACCAGAGATATGGACATTGGCAAGAAAAAATTGAATGTATAGTACATGCAAAACTATTTACAATATAGTATATGTAAATATATTGCAAATATATATTGCAAATATATTTGCATATCAGCATATATAGTTACAATATATTGTTTTATATATTTTATTGTTTTATTTTATTATTTCCCTTCTACGTGACTTTACCGAAAGAACCAAGAATATGAATCCCTGCAGTCACGAAAGCTTTAAATCTAAATTTACAATATATTGTAAATATATTTTAAATATTTCCATATACTTTACATACAAGTAAATCAATTTTGATATACGTACTGTACTATACGTTAAAACATAATAATAATAATAATATATTTAAAATACATATACTGTAATAATATTTTTATTGAGAAAAAACCGTACAGCATTAATTTACAAAGTCGTTTTAATACAACCCGGTGGCAGCACAACAGGCAGTAATCACCCGCCGCTCCGAGCAGGCACTCGCAATGGGCAGCCGTGGGTCCTGCAGCTCCGCGGGACCTAAGTCGGGGTCCTCGCTGCTCCACGCCCCTTCTCTCCCCCGGCCGCTCAGCTACCGACGCCATGGTGAGTGAATTTCTCCTCTCGCAATCCGACGCCATCCTCCCCCGTCTCGAGCCATCCGCCCTCCGCAGATCGTTCGGCTCGCGCCTATCGTTCCACCTGAGCGACGCGCTCGGACTTTGGGCACCGATTCGCGCACAAATCCTAGATTTTTTAGTTGTTTGAAACTCTATTGAGTCGCGGCCCCGACCCCCGAGGGTTCGGCCTAACCCGACCCCGCTCTTGCCTAGTTGCCGCGGCCGCCCGAGAGGCGCGGTCGGGCGGCTGGAGTAGCAAGGCTAGGGTGGCCGGTGCTCGGGGCACCCGCGTAAAAAACACGGAATATGATGTTTTTTTAGATAAATAGATTTATTATGCCTCGCTTGGAGGTTCTTTAAACGTTACCGATTATTCGCAGTGGAGTTCGTCGATTGTGCAAAGTTAAGCCGCCGCGTTCGATGTCGACCATGCGGCTACAGCCGGCAATAATCGAAACGTGTTTTTTGCTCGAGTAGCTCGCTTTATCGCCCCTCGGGTCGGGCTGTGGCGTGGCCGTTCGTGACAACCGTGGTGGTGGTGGCGGTCGCAAAGTTCGGCGATGACCACGCGGCTTTGTGCCAGAGAGCGGAGAGGAGGCTCGCTCATTGGGAACCTGTGTGCGTGCTTGTGTCCTGGGCTTCCCCTAGGTCGACTCAGCATCAATGCTATCTGTAAATTGTGTCACTGGGGAGACAAATGCCTGGCCACCCAAACCCCCTTGTATACCGTTCCGGCCTTCATTAGTGCTCGCTAACAGCACTTGCTTCAAAAGTCTGTTAAGGCAACGCGGTGGGTGGGTCTTTGTCACAGTGTGTCTGAAGTGATCTTCCCTGTGTACAGTGTGTTTAACTCTCCGCCTGTTTCCCCGTGCGAGTGTGATTTTAGTTCCCTTCTGTTCCCTTGCGTGGCCCTCTACTTTGGAGAGCGGTGGCGCAGCGGTTAGCGCGCTGCGCTACGAACCCGGCGACCCCAATTCGATTCCCGCTCACGACCAACACCGGTGACGATTATCTGAACCGGTCTTAGGGCCTCCCCTAGATGGACTCGGCCTCAAATGAGTACCTGTTGCGATATTTAAACATCGCCACTCGGGAGACAAAGGCGGACGGGTGTGGTATTGCCCACCCACCCCCTCGTGTGCCGGACTGCCCTTAATCGGCGCTGGCTAACAAGCACTTGGCCCAAAAATCTGTTAAGGCTATACGGGGGATCTTTGTTTTGTTTGTTCCTCTGTAACAATCGCCTGTGTGCCTACTTTGCGCCGTCTGTATTATTTCCCTGCGGCCCTCTCCACCCCCCCCCAATGTACCTGTGTCGTCTCAATGCACCAGTCTCTTTCTGTTCCCTCTACCTTGTGGTTGTCCCTCGCTCTGCCTCGAGCCCTCTGCCATGCACACGTGACATTGTAGGTGTTGTCCCCTCCCGTGTGAACTGCACCGTCTCCCTGTGTGTCCGCAGAGTGAAGCAGCCGTAACTATCCGCACGCGGAAGTTCATGACGAACCGCCTTCTGCAGCGCAAGCAGATGGTGAGTCGTTGGAGGCGAAGCCGCCGTTCTCCTTGCGGGGACACGGCAGTGCTTGTGGGGTGGTACCTGTTGCGTGGAAACAGTTTGGGAGCGGTGGTGGTGCAGCGGTTAGTGCACCGCGCGCGATACAAATCCGGCGACCCGGGTTGGATTCCCGCTCATGGCCAACACTGGTGACGATTATCTAAAACCGGACCTGGGCCTCCCCTTGGTCGACTCTGCTTCAAATGAGTACCTGGTGCGGTGTGTAAACATCGCCACTTAGAGAGACAAAGGTGGCCGGGCGTGGTGCTGGCCACCCACCCCCTCGTGTGCCTTCATAGGTGCTCGCTAACAGCGCTTCACCAAAATTCTGTAAAACCTATACGGGAGATCTTTCACTTTGTGGAATTATAACTTTTTCCCATTATGCTCTGTGAGTGGTGGAGCTGAAATTGTGAATCGTGGTTCTTGTGATAGTGCGTTGATGGTTGCATGAGTAGTGGTGCTTTGAGTGACGGTGCGGTGAGTGGAATTGATGTGTGGGGGTCCTAATTAATGAGGTGTAGTGGTGGTCCGGATGTCAATGTGGTGAAGTGGCGTTGGTGAATGATGTGGTTATGGCTTTGGTGAATGAAGTGGTTGTGGCCCTGATGAATGAAGTAAATGTTGCCCTGGTGAATGAAATGGTTTGCGGGCGTGAATGACGATCCGCGGACCGTCCCCAGGTGGTTGACGTCCTCCACCCGGGCAAGGCGACGGTGCCCAAGACAGAGGTGCGCGAGAAGCTCGCCAAGCTGTACAAGACCACCATGGACGTGGTCTTCGTCTACGGCTTCCGCACGCAGTTCGGGGGCGGCAAGACCACGGGCTTCGGCATGATCTACGACACTCTGGACTTCGCCAAGAAGAACGAGCCCAAGCACCGTCTCGTCAGGGTGCGACTACAAAATCCCTCGCCACTGTTTGAGATCTCCTCCGTGTCAAGTCTTTTTTTTACAACTTTGCTGGTCAATGTCCAACACCATCATCCTGCGAGAAGTTCTTGTAGATGTTCAAGCAACCCTATGGGTCCTGGGGTGTTTAATAAGCGTTTGGAGCTGTGTTAACGAGAACGAACATTACTTTTGTGTCCTTGAAATGCCATGCGATGGTTTTATCGTGGTTTTATTCTAGAAACCACATTTTTTCCATGAATACCAAATTAAGACCAACAATTAATGTTTTAAAACGCAGTTATGTATACAATGTTAAGCTATCAAAGTATTATTTTTGTGGACGGTAATATGGTCGGGCGTTAGATGCCATTATTAAGGTCTGCTAGCCACCAGGAAGAGGGTTTGGTTTTCAGGAGAGAGTTGGTGTAGTTTTGCTGTTCATTGAAAGAGCGCAAGCTGCAGTGGTTTAAAATATGATCCGTAGTTTGAGTTGCATGGCCACAATTGTTCTGTGGCTTGTCTTTAACCTTTTTATCGGCCTCTTGATATGTGTTGATCTGATAGTGGTACAGTCGGTGCTGTGACGTATAAAGGCAGCGCTGATTGCCTGGCGCGTGACATTTCTGCACCGCTAACCTTCACGTCGGCATTTGCACGTTCAGATTTTGAGCTTCAGAAGAACGATGTAACATTTTCTTTTTATAATTTCTATCCCCTAAAATAACACATGCAGGACGTCATTCAGCCACGTCATTTCGAAGCCAATCTCTTAAATGATTAATGGTCAGATGTGCTCTCGCGATGACCACTGAATTGATGTAAAAACGTGTGGAAGCAACGTCACTGTTGAATCACAAAAGTACAATTGACTGTTCCTGAAGTTTTCTCATGACCAAAGCTTCTAAAGTGAGCTTTCAATATGATCACTTTAAAGATTATTTTCCCCATTACACATTCGTTCCTGCCTTGGGAACGCCTAGAGAAATTCTACGCATGTATCCACGACATTAGAGTTGGTTTTTTTGAGTGCCTTTAAGTGCTCGCAAGGGGCTGTGAAACAAAAGCACGTCTGCAACTACGAGCTTGACCCAACGTTCTATTTCCCCCCGGGTCTTTTGTGTGCAGCACGGGCTGCTGGAGCGCAAGAAGACCTCCCGCAAGCAGCGCAAGGAACGCAAGAACCGTCAGAAGAAGGTCCGCGGCACGGCCAAGGCAGCTGTCGGCGCCGCTGCCAAGAAGGTGAGACCATAGGAGGAGGAGGAGACGGGGGGGTCGGCGGACCTGTGCGTGCGAGTTCGTTTTGAGTGCCTGCCGGACGTGCGCGCGCGAGAACGTGGCGGTTTATCCGAGTACGTTCTTGGAGATGGCAACGTGTTCAGCTCGTGACGTCGTGGGTGATGCACGAGTTTGTTTGAGTTGGCGAGTCGGTGGCGTCGTGATCCGCTCACAAGGTGTCGCTCTCCCCTTGCGTCTGGGACTCGCAGAGGCGATGAGAGGTAACCCGCCCGCCAGCGACGGCACGTGGCTGGCGGTCCGGGGTAGTGAGCAGCGATATCCCGGTGGCGATATCGTCTTGTGTATTCGCGACATCTCGGTGTGGCTGCACTTGCACCGCAGATAGCTGGAGTCTAAATAACGATTTGCTGTTTACTCTCCTGCCGGTACAATGTCGTCACATGGCTTCTATTTACAAGCCTTATGGATGGCATTTAACAAAGTAGTGTAGATTTAGCATTTTACACTTGGTGACTGCCATGTGAGTGCAACACATTGTGATGCAGTAGCATCATATGCCTTTGCATCGCAAATGTGTTACTCAACTTTCTTATTCAATACTTTGGAGCAGATATGTCGTTTTTTGTTGATATTAAACACAACCATTTCTCTTCTATGCAAATCACGACTCCATCAACATATATTCAGGATTGTAGCAGAAAAATCCTCAAGTCCCAGCTTTTTCCCCCACAATTCATCTGCCTCCATGTATGGAATATCTCTTCCCTTTCAGCTGGAGGGATCAGTGTAGAGCGGAGTTCAGGCCGCGCGAGCTATAACCACTGAGTGTCCGTGTATCACAGGTTCTGACGCGCGTTGGCGAATGGGTAGTTCCCATTGTGCACTTGAGACACTTTGGTTGGACGCGAGGCATGTAACGATTACAACTGATTCTTGTGCTCACAATAAATGCGTTGCACTGTGTGGCCAAGTATCGATAGCTGCAGTTTGTGCAAACTTTCTATATTGTGGCCAAATGAAACAAAGTGAGAAGCAAGACGGTGCAGACCGTGCACTGCGGAAGAAACGGGACAAAGGAAGTCTGTACAGAGGAGACGGCTATAGACAAGATGGTACAAACGAGATGGGCAGTAGAAACTAACAAAAAATCACATTCGAATGGCAAGAAGGAGAGTTGTCACATCCCTAGCGTGCCTGGTGCTGGTGCTGAGAGTGGCGAGGGCAAGGGAGAGACGGCGCAAGTTTGGTCTGTCTGTGCAGTGTTGACGTATGTCTCCTCCTCCCCTCGCCCCCCCTTCCTCCGTGCGTGCCCCCCCCCCACACACACGACGACCCACAGAAGTAGCGGCGAGGTGGCTACAGGTAATGGTAATGGCCCGGGCCCCCCCCCCCGCTGCTGCTGCTGCTGT